>PVKM010026205.1:0-19452 GCA_004027735.1 Carollia perspicillata | reverse complement strand
CCTCTCATCAAGTCGTTTTGTACCAGTAATTGAGGAGCACGGAGGCAGCAGTTAGGTTGGCCTGGACCAGCTCACTCTCCCCCGCCCCTTTCCATTAACAGATAAATGGAACCCCCAGCCCCAGAGGACCGTGGGAAGGGGCTTTGCCTGCCACCATGTATAGTAATAAGGTGGTGACGAGCTGAGGCCCTGACATTCCTGTTCCTGTCGAAGATGGGGTTCCCCAGAGAAGTTTCCTATGCGTGTACAAGAAGATGGGGAAGGGGGACTCTTTCAAATTGTTCACTTTAGCCAGAAACCCGTCTCCCCGTCTAGAAACTGGTCCCGTGGGAGACCAGATGGGAGCCCCGCTCGGTCCCTGCCTGTAACTGCCCTCGGGCGTGCAGACGCTTCCAGCTTCTGGGTGAAATGGACCAGTTGGGGCAGGGGTTTCTGCTTCTCTCTAGGCTGTGTTTGGTGAATTGTGGGAATACTTTTTTTTTCTGAGCTATCGCTTTTTGAGTACTGACTATATCCCATTCATCCAGGTTAACACCTTACATACATTATCTCGTTTAACCTCATTAATCCTGTGAGGTATGGACTTTTTCTAATCCCTGTGTTTCCAAAGAGGAGACTCTGGCTCAGAGAGGGTAAGTAACTTGCCCAAGGTTACACAGCCAGTGGGGGACAGAGCCAAGCATGTTGCTTCTCTCTGTTAAGCAGCTGGAGGAAACACTAGCCACCTTTTCTCTCTCCTGAGGAAACGCAGGCTCTCCTGGGCAGGTGAGAAGAGTGCAGCTTCGGCTATACCCTTGCCATCCTCACTTGAATGTCAAAACTTGCAATGACCATGTTGGAGCTAGAGGTGTGCTTTTCTTTTCTTTTTTAAATGTTATTTATTTATTTATTTATGTATGTATGTATTTATTTTTAGAGAGAGTGGAAGGGAGAAGAGAGGCAGAGCAACATCAATGTGTGAGAGAAACATTGATGGGTTGCCCCTCGACCCACAATGCAGGCATGTGCCCTGACTGGGAATTGAACTGGTGACCCTTGGGTTCTCAGGCCAGCATTCAACCCACTGAGCCACAGCAGCCAGGGCTAGAGGTGTGCTTTGATGGGTGGTACAGGCGCTCACTTTCTGCTGGTCTGGGCTGCAGTTTGAAGCTCACCCCTCAGGGCTGAAGACAGCCTTTGAGAGCTGGGACTGGGCCCTGAGCTCTGTTGCCTGGTGGGACTTCAGCCCCACTGCACTGAGAAGTAGAAGGTGAGTCGAGGAGGCCCGGGGTTCCTTGGGGGAGAGGGTGGCCATTCCAAAGGTGAGGTGTAGGTAGAGCCGGCTGCAGCTCACTCGGCCCTGTGACCTTGGGCTGCTCATGTTTCCTCCAAGCCTCAGTTTCCCCATCAGAAAAAGGGGCCTAACACCTCCTTCCACCTGCGTGTCCTTGTGGAGCTGCATTGGGTACTGCATGGTATTTAGGCCTTCTTCAGGAGACGTCAAGGTCTGCGACAGACGCAGGCAGATGCCTCGCATTTTCTAGAGTTAATAAACCAGGATCTTAAGTGTATGCACAAGGACTTGGGATATCAGTTCTCAAACACTAGAGAAATGAGAACCTGCTTGTTACAAGTGTGGATTTCAGAGCCCCACCCAAGACGTTCTGATCTAGAATCTGGGGCTGGAACCAGAAATCTGCATCCTGACAGACTCCCTTGGGGGTTTTGAAATACATTTTTGGAACTTTCAAATGTCAGAGCCAAGAGATCTTTTAGGCTCCTCCCTTCATTTCACAGAGAGAAAACTAAGGCTTAGGTTGCAACTCAGAAACGAGTTGCCCTCAAGGGGCTGGGAATGGACCTTAGTTTGCTGAGTTTTTATTGATTTGATTGACTTTTTCAAAATAGTTGCTGGTAATTGCAAAGTGACTTACATGTGAGTGACATGACCAAAGCCTCATTCCTTTTTCCGCCTCAGCAACCCAAGAATCCACACTCTTCTCACATTCTATCCCTTCAATTTAGGTACACTGTCACCAGGTGGCAGTAGTGTGCTATAGAGGCCCAAGGGTTAAGTTCCTGCAAAGCCACACCTTCCTGGATTTGTACATTGAATAATTACATCTTTTTTTCTTTACACAAAGATAAGTAGCTTTATTAAACTAGCTAAATGAAACCAACATCAATCAAATATTGCAGTGGAGAGTACGTTTAGAGCAGATTTTATAAGCAAATAGATTATTGGAGGTAAGAAGCTACCTTTCCCTATGATTTTCAATAGATATTGTTCCTAGTTCTTGTCCCTGTATTTGGTTCCTGTTTTCCCTACATAACATTTGCACGCCCCCTTCATGTGCTCCATCCTCAGAACTTCCAGGGTGGGATTCCTTGACGTTAGGGCCCCTTAATGCTTCTCCATGTCACCTGTTTCCCTTTCAAATCTGGCTGTCAGCAGCCACAGAGATAAAATTGCTTATTTTGTGTATCTTTCTGATTTCATCTTTTCTCTCTGTAAAGTAAGAATGTTTCTGCCATCTATTCAAATAGTAAAGCCTGGGGGGGTGGCGTGGAGAGAGAAAATCAGCATGTTCTTGGGTCCTGACTGTGGACCAAGTTCTAAGCCATGTGCTTTTGTGTCACCTTGTAACCTGTGGGGCTGAGTGTGTTGTCCTTCTACAGACAGGTAGTAAATTGGGGTGATCAGTGACTCCAGAGCTCACCCATCCTCTTGTCTCCATGGTGTGCAGGGCACTGAGGGCTGCCAGATGCTTCTCACCCGCCTCTCCCCGCCCACAGGAAGCCCAGATGCCCTGGGGTGCGGCCTAGGCTTGGTGGCAGACCCTCTGCAGGTGCCCTGCCTGCCTCACTCCTCTGCAGCCCCCCCAGCCTACACCAGAGAGGAGGCAGGAACACCTGGGCCCCGTCCCTGGGGGGGCCTGACTGCCACCACAGCTGCTCCACTGGCATTCTTGAGAGTGTTAATTGGGCAGGGCGCCCAGCCCCGGGCCCACTGTTTCCAAAAATGAGCTGGGCCGCGGAGAGAACCCTCATTGTTTGCCATGCATGAGGGGGCTAGGGCAGGCTGTGCTGGTCAGCAGCACAGAGGGGAAGGTCTGGGATGCCGGGCCCAGCCTGTGGGCAGTCGCCACTCTTTTAGCCTCTGTAAGGTGGGAAAGGGATGGTGACCCCAGGTGTCAGAAAGCTTATAGGGAAGAGGAACCTGGGATGCTTTTGGAGGATTTCCAACAGTTCAGCAAGGAGGTTCTCTCTGGGTTGGGGGTGGGGACAGGGTGTGGGGATGTGATGACGAATTATTATTTCTCTTCCTTCTACTCCTCCCTCTTCTTGTTCTTGTTCTTGTTCTTCATAGCATCATCATCAAAGACTATTATTCAGTACCTGCCTCAACCCAGGCCAGCTGACTCTCCATACATTATTTCATTGTATTCTTACAACAACCCTGTGAATTGTGTTTTATTGATTCTCCTTTCACATTACTGCTCAGAGAGGTCAGGCAACTTGCCCAAGGTCACACAGCAGGTGAGTCGACACAGCCAAGGCTTGAACACAGGTTTGACTCCAGAGCCCCTGCTCGGTCTGCCCGGCCTGTGCCTGCTGCACTCTGCCTGACAAGGACGCAGCCCTCTGGCCCTAGGGAAGGCTCCCTTCACTCCAGCTGCTCCTCGGTCCTTGTGGGAAGACTACATGTTTCCTTAGTTTTCAAAAGACCTGCAGTCTGATACAGGTGTCTTCTCTGAGCCTTGGCCCCTTGGAGGGAAGGCAGAGAAATACTGCTTCCATGGCACCATCGGAGGTCCGGGCGGTTCATAGGTAGGGGCTGGATTCCTAGGCGAGAAGGGCCCAGCCCATCCAGGTGGCCAGTGATGGGGCTTGCTTATTGCCTCCACGCTCAGTTCTGACTAGAGTGACACAACACCCCTACCCTCACAGAAGGACAGGACAGACTTTGGGATCAGACTTCCCAAAGGTCTTCCAGCTCTGGAACTGAGGGTCAGGGAGGGCCAGCAGGGGAGTGGAGGACTGCCTGGGACATTTCCCCGGAACATGGTGCCAGGCTCCACAGTCCTAGACCAGAGAGAGAGTTTGCCAAACCCAAGAGCACCCAGAATTAGCCCCCAGGCCTGTGAGGAGTCAAAGAAAAAACCGGAGATTTCAGTCCTCGTAGAGAAGGCAGGGTGGTCCTCAGTGCTCTGAGGGTGTGGGAGGGTGGGGCTTACTCCCAGTTCTCCAGAAGCAGGATGGCACTGGCAGGTGGGCTTTAGGTCAAATCTAAGGACAGCCCGAATCTGGGTGCTGGGCCTCTGGCCACAGTAAGCACTCTGGCCCTGGAGGTGTGTTAGCAGAGCCTCACCGGGAAGCCAGGGAGCTGGAAGCCAGGGAGTGGCTCATGAGCTGGGCCAGCAACACCCCCCTTCCCCCTCTAGCTCTGTGATCATACATGTCCTGTCAATCCAAATGGCCTCTGACATCCTGATGGTTCACTCCGCTGACTGCTGTCTGCTGAGCACCTGTTCTGTGACCAGGCATCCAGTGGCTGCAAGACAGACACGGTCCCTGGTTTACACAGCATGCCGCAAAGAGTCATGCATGTAACTGCAGGATCATCGAATAGGAGGAGTTGCCGTTTATCAGGTGCCTGCTATGTGCTAAGGGCGTGTCCTGGCCATGTTGCATGTCCCTGTCTTGTTTAGACCTTTCCACAGCCTCATGAGGCTGGGATTATTATTCTGTCCATTTTACAAAGGAGAAAACTGTGTCTCAGAGGAGCCAAGAGTTGGCCTGAGATCCCGCAGCTGATGAGGCTCCCGGCTCTCTTGCTGCGCTGAGGCATGACTCCAGGTGTCTGGGTAGTGTACGCCAGGGCCTCTGGTGTCCTTCCTGGGAAGATTTGGGAGTGTGGAGTAATAATGAGCTCCCTTGGGGCTCCCTTTAGGCTGGGTGTCCTCCCTTGGGCAGGCCCCAGGGTCCGTGCTTCTGAGGCGGACACCTGCCCCTTCCTTTACCCTGTGCACCCTGTGCCCAGCCCCATTCATTCTGTGAGGAGCTCAGGGCCTCCTTGGCCACCCATGTTGGCCCTGAGAATTGGGGTGAATTGTTCTCACCCATCCCATTGGTCCCCTGGTTTATACTGTTGCTGATGTGGGCAGTCACAGTGAGGAGAAATGGTCAGGACTTGGGCAGACGGTGCTCCTTTGCTGGGCCACACATCCTCACTTCCTGCCTTGCTAGGAAGTGTTCTGAAGGCCTGGGAGAGAGGGGGTCTGGCCTTAGGCTGAGGGCTCGGCAGGCTGGGTGAGGTGGGTACTGTCCTCCCCCTCCATGTCTTGCTCCCACTCCTCTGCCCTGCCCAGGGTATTTGTGAGATTCTTCATGAGTCCGTGGGCAGGTCTATGAATACACTAGGTCAGGTGACCCTTAGACAACCCATAAAACCCACCTTAAAAGTCCTCAAAGAGCTCTGGCTGGTGTTGCTCAGTGGGTTGGAGTGTCATCCCCTAGACCGTAGGGTTGCAGGTTCGATTCCTGGTCAGGGCACATTGCCTGGGTTGTGGGTTTGGTTCCCAGTCAGGGTGCATGTGAGAGGCAACTGATTGAAATTTCTTGCCTTCTCTCTCTCTCTCTTCTTTCTCTAAAATCAGTAAGCATGTCCTCAGGTGAGCATTAAAAAAAAAGGTCCTTAAAGAAAAATTTTCAGAAGCGCTGATTTACATGGGAAAATCCTTTGAAATTTCAAGGTACTGTACAATATCTGTGTTGTCATTAGTGCATCTTTATAAATGGTTAAAAAAACTCTCAGGGACACAGACATGACTACTAAACATTGTATTGCTTCCCAAGATGCTTTCCTGGTCTTGCATCCTCTAATTTTCCAGGCTCTGAGGGCATTCAGTTGTTTATTCAACAAATTAATCACAGATCGTGGGCTTTGGAGTTTGATGGGCCTGGCTGACAAGCTGCGTAGTCTTGTTCCAGTCACTGGACTTTTCTAAAGCTCAGTTTCCTCATCTGTGAAATGGGAATAGTGGTGCCTCATGGAGTGGTTGTGAGGACTACATCACACAATGCCGTCAAAGCTTCCTTGACAGGCTTACCGGGCTGACTCAGGCACATTCATGTGGCCTGTCTGTCTCAGCCCACTGCTGTCTTAAGTGGTCCAGGGACATGAGGTTCAGGCAGCAACTCGCATTTGTTCCGAGTGAGCTCTGAATTTATGTCTACCCAGCCTGCAGGCTGGAGATGCAGAAAGAGGAGCTCCGGGGCTGCAGGGAGAGCGGACAGGAAAACACAGAGCTGGGGGACAGGGATGAGTAGCAGAGGTCCGTTTGTGTGGGAGGCGCAGGAGCCCAGCAGTGAGGCTTGGGAAGCTCGCTGGGGAAGGAGGCGCCACGGCTGGGCTCTGAGAGTGCAGTAGGCATGAGCCAGGCCAGGAGAGAGGCAAAGAAGGAAGGGCAGGCAGTGAGAGAGACCACGCTGCATTCGAGAACCTGCCAGTGGAGCTGAGCCTTCAGGTCGGGCTGTGGGTGTGCATTGTGAGTAGGGGGATGTGAGCTGGGAGGGTGGGGCCAGGACCTGTCAGTCTGCTGAGGGGTGTGGAGTTCATCCTGAAAGCAGTGGGGAGCCTCTGGCAGATTTTAGGTGGCTGAGAACACATTCCCTCACAAACAAAGCACCCTGTGGTCCTGGAGCTCCCAGTCTTATTTTCATGGTGCGTTAAGTTGATGACGACGACGAGTAGTGGGGCGGCGGGCCATCTGGGCAGGATGGGAGCCTGGCAGATGCGCGCGTGCTCCGAAGCGGCGAGCGCTCCCAGGTGAGCCGCAGCCTGTTCCGCAGAAAGAGCCCCGCTTGTCTGCCGCCAGGCACTTCAGAGAATAGGCCTTATCAAAGCAAAACATTTGGTTATAAATATTTATAAATATGTGTTGGATTGAATTGCGCTTTGGTTCATTCACCATTTATGTCTATAAATATTTGAGAGGCTGTTTGGCGCTGCGGAACGACGCGGCCTTGGCGGGCGAGGGGGGATGCGGCGCCCTGGTTTCTCACTCAGCGGCAGGACCGGCTTGGCGACTTCGACCACACGCTTCACCTCCCGGAGTATTCTCCACGGTGACAATGACAGCCCTTCTTGTGCCGATAAGAACCAGAACAACCTAGGTGGAGAGTCTAGCACGTGCTGACGACGGACGGGCACTTCGTAAATGCAGCTTTTATTATCGTTCTTTGCCTCTGTGGTTTTTGAGGACCTCGCTGGCAGGACATCAGTGGCCGTCCACTGCGGCCCCAGCATCTTCAGCTCCGAGCCCTTTTTTGCCTTCCATGTCTCCACCAGTGTGATTGTCGGCCCTCTTTTTGAAAATAAGTTCTTAAAATGAATTTTTGACAATACAAAAGAATATTTACAATGTGCTATGATGCATATTTATATGTGTTAGTGGCACAGCATAAGAACAAAGTGAGTATCCATGAATTCACCACCAAATTTAAGCTCAAGGGCATCACAGTGGGATTGGGAGGCCCCTGCCCTTCCCGGGCCCCATCTACCCCGCCCCTCCCCCCGCCCGGACCTCGGCAGCAGAGGGAACCACCGCGCTGATTTTCGTTGTTAATGTCCTTGGTTTTCTTTGCAGTATTGCTATAAGTACATGCATACGGAAGCATTCGTTGAAGTTTTGCTTATTCCCTAACTTCTTCTTGTAAAAGGAGCGAAACTGTGTACCTTCTTCCGCCACGTGTTTTCTTTTTTAAACTCAGTATTACGTTTCAGAAATTTGTCCGTGATGATGCGGTGGCTGTGGCTCACGCTGTCCCCATCCGATGGAAGGCCCGCCGGGTGTCCTTGTGCCTGCAGGCGGGTATCTGGATTGTTTCCAGGTCTGTTGGCTGCAGGCGGTGCTGCTCGGAGTGTCCTCACGCATGCACGTCTGGGAGCGCTTCTAGGTGAAGCCGTGGGCGTGGGGTCACTGGGTCATGGGCGTGTGTGTTGCCAGTGGTACTGGCTCTAGCAAATTGTTTACAGAAGGGTTGTGCCGGTCAGTCAGTCTGTCCACTCTCCCCTGTGCCATTCTCAAGGCTCCCAGGAGTGTCTCCATCACCCCTCATGTGAGGACTACGTGCTGGCCCCTCAGTATGGCTGTGGGCCATGGAATTGCCCCTGTGCCTTCCCTCTAAGCGTGATGTCGACAGGCAGAGAAGGAGCCAACAAACAATGCCCAAGGAAAAATCTAATTTCCATGGTGGCTGGATGGCCAGCGGATCAATGAATAAGCGATGGATGCTTTGGCTGGTCTGAGAGGTCAGTAGCTGTCTGACCTCATGGCTGCTTGGGTGGGCACCTCTATGAGTAAACTTGGTTGAACACAATGTTCTCTCCTCTCGACTCTGTCCCGTTCAGTCTGACTGAGGTCTGCAAGAGGTGGGGAGGCCAAAGGTTTCTCCGTCTCTTTCTGGGCAGGGTGGAGGGGCCCTGTTTGAATGCTGGCTTGGCCTGGCTGGCCAGGCTTGTCGGTGCTGTTTCTCTTTAATGGGCCACAGAAGAAAGATGAGAGATGACTGAGCAGGCACAAGAGCCGTGGGGGGCCACACATGCCAGATCCATCGGGCCCACCCTGTGCTGGGGCTCCCGCCCATGCCAGTGGGGAAGCTCAAGGCAGCAGTTCTCCGATACTGACTTTGAAATGTTAATTTGCTGGCGCCATCCTTTCATGCCTTCCTCTCTGGGTGACAAGGCTAACAGTGTGAGGAGGGAAGACAGCAGAGTCAGCAAGAGAAGAGACCAGAGAACAGCAGGGGCCCACAGCTTCTCCCCGGGAAGGGTCCCCGTCGTGGGGATGTTTCCAGAACCTTCTTCTGACCTGGGCCCTGAAGAGGAAAGCACTTCCCCTCCCCTTGCATCCCAGAGGCAGCCCTGCTCGGCTGTCTTCCTTTATGTATCTCCGGAGAGAGCAGCCGTGCTGCAGACGGCCCGGCCCGCAGGCGCTCACGGTTCATTAGTGATGGCAGGGACAGAACTCGGGACATTTTTTTGAGACTTACCGGGTGCCAGGTGCTTTACAAATCTCCAGAAACATCCCCTCACGTACTTCTTACAGTAACCCTGGGAAGGTGTCATTTTAATCTCAGGTTTACATTTTCCCCTGAGGCTCAGAGAAGGGAAAGGACGTGTCCTCCTTTACTCACTGCGGCTCAGCCCGGGACCCACACGGGGACCCAGGCCTGCGGAGGCCACAGCAGGTTCTTAGCTGTCGCCAGTATCCCTCCCTCCATTTCGGATTTATTTATTTCTTAAAAATTATTGATTGATTTTTAGAGAGGGAAGGAAGGGCTGTGTGTGGGGGAGAGACAGAGAGAGAGATCAATTTGTTGACCCACTTGGCTGTGCATTCACCAGCTGCTTCCTGTATCTGCCCTGACCGGAGATCGATCCCGCCACCTCAGCCGGTGGGGATGATGCTCTAACCACCCGAGCTGCCCGGCCAGGGCTGGGTTCTCATGATGACCACGTGGAGTGGTTGTCCCATGTCACAGCTGGCGAGGTAGATTTGGGTGTGCTGGGGCATGGAGGGGGTGACGCAGAGCCTGGGCCCCTGGGGTGCCCTCGTGATTTGGTGGAGGAGAAGGACAAGTAGAACACAAGGGAATTCACATCTACTGCATGGGCCAGGGGCTGGCTTCCCGTGAATGGTTGTGTTTCATCCTGAGCACCACTCTTCTCCCCACTTTACAGGTGAGGAAACGGAGATGCAGGGAGGTTAGTGACTTGGTTAAAGTGGCAAAGTAGGTGGCAGAGCCAAGATACGAACCGAGGCAGCCAAGGAGAGCCCATCGTCTTCCCCCTTCTTCCGCCGCTGCTTATTTTCCGGAAGGAGCTGTGAAGGTGCCTGCAGGGTGCTGATACGGTGCAGGAGGGCATGTCCAACTCTGCCTGTGGAGGGCAGGGGTGGGTGGAGAGAGAAGGGGGAGCTATGGGGGACTTCCCAAAGGAGGCGTCTCTGGGCAGATGGGGGAGGAGGGCAGTGGCCCGGGCAGGGAAGACCTGGCTTCAATGAGTCTTCCTTCCTCCCAACGCAGAGGCTCGTCAGTTGATGTCTCTCCACACAGTGGCCTCTTGCCTGTGACTCCTGTCCTCTGTGGGTAGAAGGGGCAGGGGTGTGGGTTGGACGCACAGGGCCCCCTTTGCTGGGGGCTACCACCTCCCCACCTCAGCCCGGCTCCTGCTTTATCCCGAGTGCTGGCCCTGCCAGTGGGCTCCCCATCCTCTACCAGCCACCCCACTCCCGGCTGGGGTGGCAGCCCGTGGGTGGGGCAGGGTCTCCCAGCATTCAGGGGCCCTCCTGTGCTTTCCCAGCCAGACCCTGGATGAGGCTGCTTGAGCTTTTCCTTGTTCTTCCTTTCTTTTTTTTTTCTTTCCTTTTTAAGTATTTCGTTGCTTTCAAATATTCCTCTCTGTACAGTGAAGAAAGATGAGCACTGGTCCATGACCAAATGGGCTTGAACAGCAAGGGGCATCAGCAGACCCTGGGGGTCGTGTGGTGCAGTTAGGATGTGAGGCAGTCAGAGAGAAGGGAGGTCCAGGGCAGAGGGGCATTCTGGGCAGGCTGCTCTGTCTTCCTGGAGCGTGAGGGGGGCAGGGGCGGGGGTGTGTGTGGCACTAGGGCTTCATTTTAACACTGGAGGCCGAGTCTTCACACACTGAGTGTGGAGTTAAGATAACACCGCTGTTGCACACTTCCCTGCACAGCAGTGCTGTTGGAACACACGGCCATTGGCATTTCGCTCGCCCTCAGAGCGAGCCCACGGCAGGTGAGCGGGCACTTCATCCCCAACGTGACAGGCTTTGTCTGCTGCTTCTGACACCTTCCTGATGTTGTCACTGCTTGGCGCCCTTTCTGGCTCTGGGCCTCTGTCCTTGGCCATCCCCTGGAGGACCCTCAGGGCTCCCTCTTGCATTGTAACTGATGCTCGGAGTCACTTCTGTTCAAAAAGTTTAGACTGTTGCCCCTCTGTACAGATCACCCAGGGCGACCATGTGTGGTGACATTTATCAGCTGCTCCTCTGCTGGTTTCTGCAGCTCCGAGGGACCCTTCTAAAGCATGTCCCCACAGACGTGGCCTTTCTCCCCCAAAGAGCATCATGCCCATGAGTCCCTTGAGCACACACTTCACCGCATCCCCCCTCCCACTCAGTTTTCAGACTGTGAACTCCCCTGGGGCCACAACCCTCCCTGGAGCTCTGGTCTGTTTGCCCAGGGCGGAGGGGCACCGTACAAAGACCAGAGCCTTGGGGTGGCTCCGGGTTGTGGTTTCTCCAATCATGAATCGGCTGACCTAGGCCAGTTACAAAACCTCTTTAACCTCAGTTTCCTTGTTTACAAATAAAGTGGGAAATAAAGCCCACTTCACAGGGTGATTATAGGAATTAAATGCAGTAACGTTTGTTTTGAGCCCAGCAATAAACACTCAACACCCATTAACTTCCTAACCTCCTGTGGGATCAGGAAGACCTGAGTTTGAATCAGATGAGGGCTGATCAGAGAGAGGCTCAGATGGTGATGCCAGAGTCCAAATTCATCCATCCACCCCCACCCCCACCCACCCATCCATCCTCCCCGACACCCACCCGCCCATCTATCCATTTGTCTTCCTCTCTCCCCTAATCTCTTCTGCAATGACTCGGTTCAGCACTTGCTCCATTCATATTTGAAGGTGTTTACAGCAGTTCTAGCCTGGTACCCTTTTAGCTCCAAGTCCATCAGGACAGAATGTTAACTTCTGTCCCAAAGTCTCACACCATCATGTTGGCCGTGGCGGGACTCTGCGCCCACCTTTAACCGGCCACCGTGGCCAGAGAAGCGATGGGGCGGCCCTGCGGCTGGGAGTGGAGTCATCTCCACGGGGTCGTGAGCGCAGTTGGGGGGATGGGTCCCTAACAAAAATTAGGGTTATCACTGGGAAGTAGGAGGAGCAGATGCCGCAGACAAAAGCAAAACAGAACAAAGCCACTGGCTGTCCATTGCAGGTGCCGTTTACGGGACCCGGGGTCCAGCTGATCGTGCCCTTGGCCAAGGCCTTTGATCAGATTCCAGGTGCTGGCGGCCTCTCTAGCCGGTTGCCTTGTGTGTTGGGTTCTTGGCCCTGGGAAGGGACAACCTGGTGAAATGGCCTGAGGAAGAGGAGCCTGAGCCTCCCCGAGAGACCTGAGTGACAGGAGTTTGTGAATCCCGGCCCCATTTTCACCTCGAGTTCCTCAGTTCAGACCCTGTAGAAGCTGTTCCGTGCTCTGTGGTTGATCTGCATCTGGCCAGGCAGTCATCTGGAAGATTCGGTCCCCTGTCCGACCTGTCGTCTCCTCTGCCCGAGTCAGAGGACCGCGTGGGAGTTCAGTGCCCTTCGGTGTGTGTTCTGTGAGGACGGGGCAGCGATCCACGTCCCCTGGTCTCGTCGTGCCACGGTGGTTGGAGGCCTCTGTGGTGCGGCTGCAGGGCTCCCAGGCCCTGACGTTGCCAGGATGGCTTCAGATGCCTTTCCACCTGCTTCCTCCTCACTGGCTGCGCCAGGGCCGCCTGGACGTGTGGAAGATGCCCTTCCTCCAAATGCAAGGCTTGACCGTGGCCGCACAGCCATGACGGGCTCATGGGTGTGTGGTACTGGGCAGAGTTTTCGAATATCCTCCTTTTCTTTATCAAGGCCTTGTTTTTATCTTGGGGAATACTCACCTACACCTGTGGTCACAGTGGAAGAAGAGTCCTGTGCTCAACTGGTGAACAGGACTGAGTGGCCATTAGACGTGATTTTGTGGGTTGAGTTTTTGCCTGTTAAGGAAGAAAGTGCCCCTCACCCCGCTTTCATTTCTAATTACACCAGCTCCTGGAACAGGCTGGGACAGACCAACTCTGCCCCCTTCACGACTGGGCTGTCGGGAGGGTTAGGGGGATAGGGACTATGTGTTTACTGTGTTATTCTGCTGAATTTTATGATGGCTTGTTCAGTGCCACAGCTAAGCCCTGCGAAGTGGCTCAGCGGGTCACTTTCCAATGGGTGGAGGCAGGAGCCGGAGGCAGGGTTGGGTCAGGGGATGAGACCAGCAGCAAGGGTGAGGAGGTCTGTGAGTGGCATGGTGTACTCAGCCAGCGCTGGGATCTGACATCTGTCTAGGGTGCACGAGGGAGGGAGGCCTCCCTTGAGATGTGTGTGACATTGGGTGGGATGTTAGGGGGGGAGCTTTGGGGAGGAAGGGAGATGCACAGGGAAAGGCAAAGACAAGGGAAGATGTGCAGGCCTAGGGAGGATGGTCTGCAGCTGGCACAAGTGTTGGGAGGTGGCTGGAAGTGGGCCTTGGGCCTTAGTATAGCGGGGCTTGAACCCCTGACCACAGGGTCCAGACACCTCAGGAGGTAGAAGGGCTTCGAGTGGTGTGAACAGCTGCAGGTGTGAGGTGACCAGACAGAAATTCAGGGGGGCGATGTATGACAATAGCTAATGTTAACTGAATGCTTACTTTGTGCAAGATACTGTTCCTGGCACCTTAAGTGCATCATCTTCTAAATCTAAGTTGCTTTTCTGTTCAGAACCCTCTGATGGCCTCCTGCTTCCTTCAGAGTGATCGTCTGTACCTCCTATCACCCTGGCCCTCCCCACCCCAGCCTCCTTGCTTTTCTCTGAACGCCACTCATATTCCTGCCTCAGGACCAGGACCTTTGCATTGGCTGTTTCCTGTCTTGCAGATACTGGCCTGGCTCGCTCCCTCCCTCCCCTGAGCAGCCAGGACTGGCTGAAGCCTGCCCACCTCTGAGCTGCTCACGTAACCTCCACCATGCACACCCCCCTCGGTTGTGACCAGGTGACAAATGCTTAGGGGCTCTGTGAGGGTTTTTTGTCCAGCTTTGTTTTTCACAGTGTCTTTCTTAGAAGGGACTTCATTCCCAGAGGGATCCTTGGTTGTGGGTGTTGCGTCTCGTGAAGGAATCACTGTCTAACTGGGTTTGGAAATCGCACCACGTTCTGCTCAGAGTGCCGAAATGAATGTTCGGAGGAGAAAAAGGAGAGTGTGATTGCAGTAAAGATTAAGCAGTTAGGGGAGAGAGCCGGGAGCTTGTTGAAACCATTACTGCGGGGCCTTGGAAGTGGTTACTAAGGAGACCAAGGTGCCTTCCTTTTTGGTTACCTGGTGGGTGTTGCTTGGAAGCTGCTGCTGGGGAGAGTGTCGGGGGCTTTAAGGAGGGTTGTGGCATCCACTTCACTGCAGCTTCGTCCTTGTCTGTTTTGCTGCAAGGAAAAGGAAGGAGGAGATGCCCGTTTGGATGCTGGGGAAGGCTGGCGCCTACCTTAGGGCAGCGGAAATGAGGAGAGGGGAGGACCTTATTCTCCATCTCACGGCCCCTCCCACCAATGCCTTGCTCCTGCTCCTGAACCCCTGCCCCCCCAACCAGCACCGTGCTTGCACCTACCTTTGCTGAACGTGTGCTGTCGGAGAGCTCACTGCCCACAGTTCTTCATGCGCTAAGCCTGTTGACCTGGGACTTGTGACCACTGGTTACCCATCCTAGGTGTACCCCTTAGGATCTTGGAGCAGTGGTCAGTCCTCCTAATCCCCCCAGAGTACAATCAGAGCTGTCACTACTCAGGAGCGCCTACCGGGGACCCAGCCAGCGCCAGCTGTTCACAGCCAGGATCTCCTCTCATCCTGACGTTACAGTGGAGACATGGAAACGAGTCCCGGAGATTTGCTGGGCTTGCAGCAGGTCCCAGACTGGTGAACGAAGTGGAAGCATGCACACCCAGGTCTGTGGGACCCCAGAGTCTGGACTCCCCAGACTCTGCGTAGAGCAGGTTTTCTAACTGATGCCTGGCTGCATCACAACGTCCGCTGAAACCCAGACCCTCCACAGACCTGAGCTGCATCCGGGCCGGCCAGTGCTCCCATCCTTCCCAGGGAGAGATCAGAGTGGTGCTGCATTGTGTCCAATCACTCTGTGATGGACAGTCTGCGGTAATCTCTGACAGCATGCCAAGTGTTGGCCTGTCTCCAAGGTCATCACCTTCAGGTGTCCCCACAGGGCCCTAGACCAGTGCTTCCCAAGCTTGAATGTGCATCCGAGTCACTATGGGGTCTGGTGTCACTGCAGATCCTGGTTCAGTACGTCCAGGAGGGGCTTGATTTTCCTGCTCTTCCAACATGCTCCCAGGCGATGGGAGCCCTGCTCATCCCGCACTTGGAGGGGCAACAGCTGAACCCAACAGAACGAGAGCGCTTTGAGGGCAGAGTCACAGCCTATTAGGTGCAGGTGGTGTTTTTCAGGCCCCTCGATGTTCCTGAATTTAACGACAGTGCAGGCCAGGCCCAACGGTCCAGACCCAGACCGAGTCCTGGAGAGTTATTTGGTCTTACTGGCTGTGACTCAGGGGGTGGTGACTGAATCGCCCCATGAATGCACAGTTGCATCCACCCCCAGAGCAGTGCTCCTGCTGCCTGGTGCTGAGGTGCTTCTTCGGCTCCTCGTGGTCAGCACAGTTGCCAGCCCAGGCCACTCTCTGAGGCCAGAATACTGTGGGGTGTGCCCCATGCTGCGTGGCTATAAGTGGGAGCGACGTCCAAACCCCCAGCTGCTGTGATGCTGGACTGCCTCCCAGTGGCATGGTGGGCTGGGGCTGGGGAAAAGCCCAGCTAACCAGCCAAATGGCTCTGAGGTCGCCGGCCTTCTCTGGACTTTTCCCTTCTGTTGGGAGAGAGAATTGATCTAGGCCATGTTTAAATTCCCTTCCAGGTCTAATCTTTTGAAAGTATACTCCCTGTTTGGAGTTTCATTGGCTCCTTTAGATGGGGAGAGAAACTTCTGGAAGGGAAAACAGAAGTGCGGCCTTCTCGGAGGCCATCCTGAGTCACGAGGCAGAAGCCATGCTGGCTTGTCAGAGGCCCCACCCAAACTGTGGGAGGACCCCGAAGCCCCATTCTGTTGTTTCTCCAGATGCTCCGTCTGGGTCCCAAACTGGACTGTGCATGACTCTCTCCCACCTGAACAGGGTCTCTTTTTGGAGGCTTCCGTGTGTTCCTCTGGGGTCCCCCCCATAGCTCTGCACGACCCCCATAGCCTTCCCCGGGACACCCGGGACATTACAGCCCTGCTGCAGCGGCACGGGGTGCGGCTGCCTGGACCACGCAGCGGTCCCCTCCCTGCTGTTCCCTGCTCCTGCGGGGTGGACGAGCATGCCCGGGGGGCCAAACCTGGCCTGGCCTCCCTGTCCCTTTAGACGTGCAGCTCACCTTTCCTTTCTTTCCTCCAGGGCGGTTTCTCTTCTGTGGCCTCGTCCTTCCTCGGGGACAGGCCAGGGCGCCCTGAGCCTCCCGGGCAGTGGTGTGGAGACCGGTGCCAGTGCCAGGCTTCTCCTTAGCTGGAGCAGCGTGTGGTCACTGGCTTTCTTTACCATAGTCCGTGGGAATGAAAGGTAGACCAGCTCATTATGACTTTTATTTTTATTTTAATAAACACTTTCTTCTTTATGATAATTTGTAAATTATTTTTTTTGCTCTACAGACAATGCCCCCCTCTTGACTGCACTCGGATGAGTCATTCCCCCTGCCCCTCCCGCTATCCCGCTAGGCTGAGGGTCCCCTTACCCACTCCTAGCCTGCCTGGCCCCAGCTCAGTGGCTTATGGAGGGACAGATTCCTGTCAAGCTGTTTCTGAGCCGGAGTCTCTGTGCAAATCCATCCGAGAGCCGGGAGGAAGGGCCCCGCAGAGGCTGCGACACTCCCAGCACACATCGACTGGCAGGATGTCGCTTACTGTCAATGGGCGAGATGTCTGCATGCGAATATTGTGTCTTGTAGGGTGACGGAAGTGAGAAAATTGATTCTCTGGCCACACTCTAAGTAGATATTGTCAGAGGAATTTAAATACAGATAAGACATTTAATTATTAAATGGCTTTTCAATGTGAGGCTCCAGTGGAGCGCTCTAATTAGCTGTCAGCCCTGTCACCGCCTTGGCAGGGGCGCCCTGGCTGCTTCTCTCTGGATTTTTGTGAACAAATTCCACGTCACAGCAGCCGCTGCTGCTGCTGCAGGGCACCGCCCACGTCTGTGGTCTCCCTCCACCCCCCAGGCAAGAAGTGGCCACATGTTCCTTCTCCTTCTGGGACCACCCTTCCCTGCTTCTAGGTCAGGGCAGCCTTCCAAGACCTGTCAAACTGAGTTGGCTTGAAAAGGAAAAGACTGGAAACACCGCCTCCCTGCAAGGTTAACACACCTGTAGGTATGTGTGCAGACAGGGGCCGGGGCCAGGCCACGGGCAGAGGTGGAGACAAGGTGAGCCAGCGGCAGGGGAGACAGACATGGATACCTGTCACAACAGATTTGATAACTTCTGGCTTCTGCCCCCAGAGAGTCTCAATCCCTTTGTGCAACTCCTGCTTTCGGGAGCTCCCAGGTGGGGAGCTCCCACTCAGTGGGGCGAGCCCCAGAGCTGACGCCCACAGCCCCACTGACCCTCTCTAGACCTTGCCCCCATCTGGGAGATTTCAGGTCCTTGGAGCTGGGGGCCCCGCCACTGGTTCTGTAAGGACTACCGTGGCTTCCCTAGCTCCCGCCTCCCCTCCTTTGCCCTTCTCCTTTCCGGCCATCTTTTGGGGGACCAGGTGTCGGCTTCCTAAGACATCACTTGATCTGGTGGCTCTTGTTTTCAAAAATCTTCAGGGGTCCTCTTTGCTGTTGGCTCCAGTCCGCCTTCCTCACACCGGCTTCCCAGAGCCCCTTGGCACCAGGCCCTTCCAGGCTTCCTTCTGCCCACACACCACCACGGGGCAGCCAGGCTTTTGAGCTCCGCCCCGGCACCCTGCACCTGCTGGGCACTGTGGGCGTGGCTCTTCCCTGCCTTTCCCCTGAGAGCCCTCGCCTCACATCCCAACGCTCTCTCAGGCCACTTCTGCCCCGGGGGTTCCTTCTCTGTGACTTGTCCTCCATCGTCAGTTTGTTTACGTAGCCATGTCTGTGGGTCCTGTCTCTCTCTCAGGGTCTTAACGTCCTGTCTCCATCAGTGCTCCAGGTGGTAGATGCGGCATCATTGTTACAACTTCGGTTCTAGAGTTGGAATGTCAGATTTGAAAACCGGGCCTCTGCCTCCTCGCCTTGTGGCTTTTGCCCAAGTCGCCACCACCGAAGCCTCTTCCCCCAGCTCTGAAGTGCAGATAGTAACGGCACTGAACCATAGGCTTTTCTGGAGACGAAGTGTGGTGGGCAGCTGTTGGGGTGCGCACTGTGACTGTTTCTTGGTGCTCGGCGTGAAGTGCCCTCGGTGCTCCTTGAGGGCAGGTCTGTGCCTGTGTTCTGGCTGCACCCCTGACACAGTGCAGCCACGGTTCTTTACGTGGAAGACACTCGGGCAGTAGTTGTTCCTGCTGTGATCGTTCAAGGCTGTTGCTTTGCCAGACGCCTGATAGCTGGCCATGTATCGGGCTTTTGCAAACTGAGACTGGGCTTCCTGATTCACTTGGAAGGGAGCATCGAAATGATGACATTAACAAAATCATTAGGCCGGCGATCACAGCTGCGTGTGGGGAGGTGGAAGGCAGTGGTCTGAACAAGCCAAACACAGGGAATGGCAGAGAAGGTCGAGGCCAATGGCTGCCCATGGATGTTGTTTGTCTGGGGAAGGTCTTCCGGATTTGATGTTTTGCGTGAGGTGCAGTGGATCACAGACCAGACCGTACAGCCAAGCGCTGTGAGACTGTAAGGCCATCGTGAATGAGTGGGGTCCTAGAGGGGTCCCCTCGAGATGGATGGGGCTTTTTACTGTGTCAAAGATCTCCAGAATAAAACAATTTCAGACTGCTCACTTTTGTATTGGTATCTATATAGGCGAGGCAAGATATCTTTGACACATAAACAAATGAGTCTCTCCTGCCCACAGAAGCGTCGCCATACTCCTGTGTCTCACCCCCAGACTCCACCCCCACGGTCTTAATGGACTGACATCTGAGTGCCTTGACTCCGAAGTGCTTTCTCTCTAAAAGTTATTGCCTCTGTGACCCAGGAGTCAATTATTTAGTGGTCTTTGAGACTTCCTACGACTAGAGTTTCAAAATGAGTCAGACGCAGTCCCATGAACTCTGACCTTGCTGAGCAGACATAAAACACAACCTTGAATTTCTTCGGGGACAAGGTAGTGTGGAGGCACTCCTTGCTCCCTCTTCTCTTCTTCTGAGACTCAGTCATTCAGTAGCTGGAATGATGAGATGTGGTTGTAGCACCTGAAGTCTGAGGTGTGGGGTGAGCGGGTTCCAGGGAGAAAGGCCCGCCCGTGGGGGGCATGGTGCAGGCACGCAGCCCAGCTACAGGCACCTGCCTCTCCTCATTTCGTCCTCCCAGGTACCCTTGGAGGCTGGGAATGACTGTCCCTCTTTTAGAGATGAGAAAACTGGGCTTTGGATATTCCAGAACTCAGAAGAGGAGCAGAAA
>PVKM010026204.1:0-19529 GCA_004027735.1 Carollia perspicillata | reverse complement strand
TTTATTCTTTTCTGCTTGGTTGTTTGTTTCTTCCTTCTGGTCCACTCCATTGAATTGAGTCCCAGTTTTCTTCCCATCACTACTGGTTCTCTGTGCATTTTCCATCATTTCACTTATGAATGCCTTCATTTGTTCATCTAATTTGCTACCAAAATCAACCAATTCTGTGAGCATCCTGATCATCAGTGCTTTGAACTGTGCATCTGATAGGTCAGCTATCTCTTGCTTGCTTAAAAGTATTGGCTCTGGGGCTCTGAGCTTTTCTTCTGTTTGAGTCATTTTTGGTCAGATGGCGCCTGTTGTGTATGAGGGGCGGAGCCTTAGGTGTTCACCAGGGCGGGGCAGCCAAGTCGCCAAGTTGTGACGCTGTCTGTGGGGGCGGGGTCAGAGAGAGAACATTGGCGCCTGGTTCGAGCTCTCTCGAATTTGTGTCCCTTCTGCTGCCTTCCACAAGCAAACTGGGTCCCCCTGGCGCTGGTTCCCAGGTGGGAGGGCGTATGCACCATCCGGGACCTTGCGGGGTCTCCCTGGGGACTCTCCTGTGAGGCTGGGAGCCTCTCCCGGCACCTTTCAATTGGTGTTTTTAGGCTTTATTTCCTGTCGCTGGGGCCCTGGGCTGTGCGGTCTGTCTTGCTGCCCGCTCTTGCCTAGTTTATCTGCACGCGAATGTGTGTCCATGTTTGGCCAACTGCCCTGCGTGCCTTGCGTGCTCTGCTCGTCTCCTCCTGTCTCCTCCCCGTGTCTGAGGTCTGCAAGCTCCACACCACCTATGCCGCCCAGTGCTCCCAAGCCTGGCAGCCACCACGTTTTCCTGCCGCTTTCCCTCTTCGCCGGCTGCCGACTCTGCCCCTCTTACCAGTCGGGTTGAATGGTTGTCGATCCGTAGTTCAATTTTCTGTGTTCTGGTTGTGTTATTGTTTATAAATATTTGTTGTCCTTAATCTTGGTTATGAGAGGAGGTACAGTGTTTCCACCTACGCCTCCATCTTGGCCGGAAGTTAACTCAGTTTTTCACTGTGGATATTTTGGAGTGAGAAAGTTTATAGTTCTGAAATAGCATGAATCACCTAGGTAACATTTGAAAATTTTGATTCTTAAAAGAAAATCTTATTTAAGAACTTCAATGTTAGATAACTTGTCAGTTATGAAATAGTAATCTCTCTTGAACTATTGAAATAGCCTCATTTTTGTTTTGTTTTTAAAAACTGAAATATTTTAAATAATCAGGAAAGTACAAGGAGGAACATAAACCAACGTACCAGTTCTATTTCTTATATTTTATCATCTTATTTCGGGTATTTTTTCAAAAAAGAAATTATTACATGCATTGTTGAACCTCTGCTGTTATTTTTTTCTTCTTACCTAGAAGTAACCTTTATCCTAACTTGGGTACATTACCATACTCATTCACAATACCCTTTCTATTAAGTCTAACCAGAACTAATATGTAGCATTAGTATGTGTCAAAACTTTATATAACAAGTTTCATATTGTTGAAGTGATTTGCTCATCATTTTTGATATTCATCCATGTTAATATATGGAGATATTCATTTTAGCTTTTGTGTAATATTTTCATCATATGAATATAACACAGTTACTTCATTCATGATCTCATTCAAGATATTTAGGTTGTTGCAAATTTTTTTCTAATTATGCTGCATTGAACAGTCTTGCACATGTTTCCTTGTGCACGTGTGCGAGTTCTTTAGGGTGTTCTAAACGTGAATAGCTGGGTTGAAGAGTATGTGCAGCTTCAGTGTTGGTAGATTTAGACAAATTAATCTCTGCAGGGGTTTTGCCAATTTATGCTCAAACCAACTGTGTATTAGAATTCCTGTTACTCTCTATCCACTGCTAAGAGTTGGTTAAATATCTTTTTATTATGGACATTTAAAAATATATACAGAAGTAGAGAGTAGAATATGATGAATTCCCCCGTTCCCCTCACCTTGCTTCAGCAATCTTCATTGTGTGTCCAATTTTGTTTTCTCCAAAGCCAGTGCCACCAGCCAGGATTATGTGAAGCAAATCCTTGTCATTATATCATTTCATCAGTAACCGTTTCAATGCATAATGTATATTTACAAAAGATAAGGGCTCTCTATTAGTAGTATTAATATTTATTTAGCATATTTTAATTGAAGTAAAACTTTATACACATAGTAAGTCATGCCGTAAGTGCACAGTTTGGTAAGTTTTGTCAAATATATACTTGAGTAATTCATACCACAGTGGAGAACAGTTGTATCCCTCTAGCTGGAAGATAACTGTGCGGACCTGACTCCTGTGGAAGAGAGAAGGAAGTAAAGAAAGGTGGGTAGGAAAAGGTCAGACTGTGGAGTAGTTCTCCAAGTTTTGACAATGCCGACGGGGAGCCATTGAGTCAAAGTCACCAGCTGGGGGAGTCACATGCTTCCCAGGAACAGACTCGCCTTTATATCCCTCTGGCACTCAGTCACTGGCCTAGGAGCAGCCCCTGAGAAGTGCAGTAGGCAATGTTCTAAGATGGCCCCCTGTGATTCCTGTCCCCAGGGTATTCAGTCAAACACTAATTCAGGAACTACTGTGAAGGGATTTTTGCAGATGTCATGAGAGTCCCAAATCATTTGACCTTAAGATAAGGAGATTATCTGGGTTCTTCCAATCTAATGACAGGGGTCCTTAAAAAGAGAGTTTTCTCAGGCTGGTGGCAGAAGGGGAAGTCAGATTAGGTGTGTCATTGCTGGCTCAGGGATAGAAGGGGGGACATGTCATGAGAATAATCAGTATTCTCTAGAAGCTAAGAGTAGCCCCTGGTTGACTGCCAGCGAGGAAATGGGAACTTCAGCCCTACAACTGCAAGACAGTGACTTTGGCCAACAACTTGAATAAAATTGGAAGCACATTCTTCCCAGAGCTGACAGGTGAGAGCCAAGCCTGGTTGACACCCTGATTTTGGCCTCCTGAGACATTTGTTAATATCATCACCAATTTCATCAGAAAAGCTCTCAAGCCCACTGTGTCAGATACAAATTTTCCAGAAATTTAACTTTACTTGAAAGTTCAAATTTTATCACCACAAATACTGATCATTATTTTCCTTGAAGTAACAGGCTCACTTCATTTTTGAGAAAATATCTGCCATATGCCGTAGTTTGAGTGACCACAATTTGTGTGCTGGACAGCTGACATAAAAATGGTATTCAATGAATTTCTGCTCTGATTTTTATTATTTCCTTCCTTCTCCTAACTTTGGGCTTTGTTCTCTTTTTTTTTTTTCTAGTTCTTTTTAAGGTGAATAGTTAGGTTATTTATTTGAAATTTTCCTGGTTTCTTGAGATAGTCCTGTAGTGATATAAACTTTCCTCTAATTACCACTTTTGCTATTGCCCCCAAATTTTGATATGTAGTATTATCATTTTCATTTGTCTCTGATGTCTGTATCTTTTGGTCTCTTTTATTTCTTCTTTTACCCAGTCACTATTCAGTAGCATGTTGTTTAGTCTTTTTGTGTTTTTTTCTGCTTATTTTTTTCCCCTGCTTTTTTTTTGCAGGAGATTTTCCTTTTCAAAGCATTGTGGTCAGAGAATATGTTTGGTATGATTTCAGTTACTTTGTTGAGGCTGGTTTTGTGTCTCAAGTGTGGACTATCCTTGAGAACGTTCCATGTGCGCTGGAGAACAATGTATAATCCGGTGTTCTGGGATAAAAGGCTCTGTAAACACTGATTATGTCCATTTGGTTTAAAGTGCCAGTTAAGGCTGGCATTTCCTTACGGGTTTTCTGTTTGGAGGATCTGTCCTGGTAATCAGTAAAAAACAAGGCTTGTTCATCTTGTATTTTAAGCATTCAAGTGATTTCCTCAAGACAACCATATGTTGTGTTTTGAAGTCTAAAGAGCTTTTATGCATACCTCCCATTTCATCACACAGAATGTTAAATAGATATGGGGACCAAGATTGTATAAAGTTAGGCTTCTGGTCAAGATGGTGGAGTAGGTAGATGCTGTACTTGCCTCCTGCGATGATTACATCAGAATTACAACTGAACTATAGAACTGCCTTCATTGAGAACCACCTGCAGTCTAGCTGCACTGAGGACATGCAGAAGAAGCCAGGTTCAGACTGGTAGGTGGGGCAGTGATGCAGAAAGGGCTGGGCCCACACCCAGTGTGGTGGTTAAATTGGGAGGGTTCTCTGCTGTGACGGTCCCCCCAGAGGGGGACCCCAGCTCCACACCAGGTTCCCCAGCCCAGTGTTCCAGTGCTGAAAAGGGAATTCCGCTGAACTTCTGGCTCTGAAAACTAGTGGAGACTGTGGCTGAGTCAGACAGAGGGCTGTTTGAATTGTAGGTATTCCTCTTAAAGAGCCCATGCAAGGGCTTACTTGCTGAAAGACTCACTTGCTCAGAGCTCCAGCACTGAGGCAGTGACTTGAAAGGCCCAAGGGACATATGGGAGGAACTGAATTGTGTGGCTTCAGGACAAGGGCTAGAGGGGCAGATTGCTCTCACACAGGAGAGCTGGCCGAATCCATGTTCTCTTGCTACACCCTCGCACCGCAGACACTGCTGGTGCCATATCTGAATCTCTATTAACTTAGCTAATGCCATTTACTGCACCCTGGTGATTCCCTAAGAGCCTGTCCCACGCAACTTATGGGCCTACCCAAGCCATTTCCAGTGGTTTTCCATACAAACAGCCTTTCTTGGCTCATGCTATAGACATTTTTAAAATCTCTCAAAGGTTCACACACCTGAAACAAGCAGCATCTGGCCTTGGTGTGCCCCATACCTCCTGCTAATAGGCAGCCCCAAGCCCAGCAATAGTGGCTGCTGGCTTCAGTTTGCAGCTGTCTTCTTTCAGGCACATCAAAGCCCAGCACAAGTGGCAACCAACTGCACATCATTTTGTAGCTCATACCAGGTGGCCCTGGGCAGGGCACAGGTAGTGCCTGACTTTGGCCTGCACCTCCGAAGAGGCCCCAGAATTAACACACCCAGTGGCTGTTCTCAAAGCACACCAGAGCACCAACCAACCACCTCCACAAATGACACACTCAAAGGGCAGACTCAGTAGGGACCAGAGCCCTATTAAAGTGAATCCTGCTCTGTAGGGTATGCCCCTGTACAACAGCTCCTCCTCTGCAGGTATGGCCAGCTCTTACAAGCAATTAGCCGGAGGGTCAATCCTTCCCACGGATGTGCCAACAGCAATCAAGGCTTCATTACAACTGGAAGGCATACACAACCCACTCAAGGGACATACCTGTAGCCCCTGTTTCAAGTGACCAGGGAGACTTTGCCAATGGGCCCCGTAGGACCTGTACTAGATAAGGCCATTCTACTATGAACAGGAGTCTTAGCAGCTCTATCTAATACATAGAAACAAACACAAGGAGGCAGCTAAAATGAAGAAACAAATGTGTTACAAATGAAGGACAGAACAAAAGTAAAGAAAAAAAAGGAAAAAACTAAACAAAATGGAGATAGGCAGTCTACCAGAAGCGGGCCTTAAAAAAAAAAACTGGTGATAAGGATGCTCACTGATATCAGTAAGAACTTTAAGAAAGAGTTAAGAAACATAAAAGTGGAGACAGAAAACATAAATAACCAGTGGGAAAATGAAGAAAACAGTAATCAAAATGAATACTTTAGAGGAAATCAATTAGTAAACTACACAAAGCAGAGGATAGAATCAGCAACTTGGGAAATAAGGAAGCAGAAAATACCCAACCAGAACAGCAAAAAGAGAATGTTTTAAAATGAGGACAGTGTATGGGGCCTCTGGGAAAACTTCAAGATTAATAACATTCACATCATAGAGGTACCAGAAGGAGAAGAGAGAGAATGAGGAATTGAAAACCTATTTGAAGAAATAATGACAGAAAATTCCCTAACCTGGTGAAGGAAATAGGCAAACAATTCCAGGAAGTGCAGAGAGTCCCACGCCAAGAATCATCTTAATTAAAATGTCAAAGGTTAAAGACAATTTTAATAGCAAGGGAAAAGCAGTTAGTTACCTACAAGGGAGCTCCCATAAGACTGTTGACTGATTTCTCAACAGAAATTTTGTAGGCCAGAAGGAATTGGCATGAAATGTTCGAAGTGATGAAAAGCAAGGACCTACAGCCAAGATTACCTTCCCCAGCAAAGCTACCATTTAGAATTGAAGGACAGGTAATAAATTTCCAAGACAAAAAAAAAAAAAGCTAATGGAGTTCATCACTATCAAATCAGTATTACAAGAAATGTTGAAGGGTCTTCTTGAAGAAGAAGAGGAAGAAGAAGGAGAAAGCTCCAAAATGTGAATAATAAAATGGCAATAACTACATCTTTATCAACAATTACTTTGAATGGATTAAATGCTTCAATCTAATAAAAAGACATAAGGTGGCTGAATGGCTAAGAAAACAAGACCTTTACGTATACTGTCAATAAGAGAGTCACTTTAGATCAAAAGACAGACTGAAAGTAAAAAGATGGGAAAAAATATTACAAGAAAGAGAAGACAAAACAAAACAATCTGGGGCAGCAATACTTACACCAGAGAAAACAGACTTTAAAACAAAGGCTGTAAAAAGAGACAAAGAAGGCAGTTCTAGTTCCAGGTATTGAAAGAAACCCAAAACACTAAATTGAAAAGAAATATATGAGGTCTATCTAGAAAAAGTCCAGCCATTGTTAATAAAATGAGAATGTTTTGCACGATATTGATGTAACCTGGTAGCCAAGGACAGTGGACTGGAATGCACATGTGTGAACAATGATGACTTCACTGTACTAGTCGCTGGGGGTGGTAGATGCCATTGAGTGATCATATGTATTGTGTGGCTATCTCATTCAAAATGACTGAGTGCGTAGAGCAACAAATCTGCATCAGATTTTGCGGTAAGCTTGAACATTTCTCTGTGGAAACTATTCGGATGATTCAGAAGGCTGCAGTTTCATCAACACAATGTGCCTGCTGATGCATCATGTCTTGTACAGAGTTTTTTTGCGAAACAGCAAATCACCCAGGTGACTCAGCACCCCTTACACCCCAGGTTTGGCGCTCTGTGACTTCTAGCTTTTCCCCAAACTAAAATCACCTTTGAACGGGAAGAGTTTCAGACCATTGATGAGATTCAGGAAAATACAATGGGGCAGCTGATGGAGATTGGGAGAACTGTGAGGTCGTCACTTCTTTGAAGGCAACGGAAGTGTCATTGTCCCACATCCAGTGTTTCTTGTATCTTGTGTCTTTAATAAATGTCTCTATTTTTGTTATTACATGGCTGGATACCTTCTCGACAGACCCATATTTTTATTGCAGCGTTATTTACAGTAGCCAAGATATGGAAGCAACCTAAGTGTTCATCAGTGGACAACTCTGTTCTGCTCTGCATTGCTCTGCTGTGTCCTGCTTTTCTCTACTCTGGCGTGATGAGTCATTTTTGGTGTTTCATCTTCAGTGTTTTAGCTCCACCTAGGGAAACACAGTTGTCAGTTGGTGCAGGAAAGGGAAAGTGTGCCCTTCGAGCCAGAGGGGAGCTGACTTATATAGACAGAAATCCCTGGTCCCTGGTCCCTGATGAGCTGTCTTCATGCAAATAAGTACTTTAAATTCTCATAGTTTGGTCAAAAGGCACTGTCCTGATTAGTCAGAATGGAGCCACTCTGGTTTGTAAAGATGCTGATAGGAGTATGGCTGCACAACTCCAATTGTACAGAGAAACTTCAGTCCTATTGGTTGAAATGCAATTCCAGGAACTCCTTTATAAGGTCCGGCTCAAATGTCAGGAACACAGAGCAGGCAGGCAGCTTAGTGCAGGCCTCTCCCCAAAGTGCAATTTGGATAAGAGGCCCTGTATAGAAATGGTTTCTTTTTCTTTCTTTCTTTTTTTTTTAATTTGAGCCCAGTTAGCTACCAGGAACAGTTAGTAGGTATCTTCATCTTCTTTCTCAGGGTCTACACTTTTTAAATTAAGTTTGGCAATATCTGCATTTTAATTAGAGTCTTTAGTCTATATTTAAACTACCTGCTAATTGCAATATCTGGGTCATTGCATGATTTATTTCCATTGTCAGCTTTTTCTCTTTACTATGGCCTAGTAATTTTTTGTTGTATTCCACTCATTATGGATGATTCATTATAGAGAACTTCTGTTACCTTTCTGTTAATTTTGCTTCTAGTAGTTAAATTGTTGGTCAGTCACATTGAACATTTGGTACCTTGGTTTTATACTATGTCAAGGTAAGTTGGTTTTGCTCAAGACCAAGGAGACTCCTTAATCCTGGGATGTAGTCTTTCCTTTAAGGTATGCAGTGTAAAGTCTGAGCTTTTTGCCCAGTGGTTTAACTTGGCTTGGCTCAAACAGAACATTCTGTTGCCCCGGTGGTGGTGGGCAGCAGCTGAGATACCTGCTCAGCCTCTTGCATCGTTCCCGCTCTTGCTTTCACTGAGCTCCAAGGAGTCTCCTGTGCACATGAGTTAGAGGATTTGAAATGACCTTATTTTAGGGTGCAGGTTTCCTCTGTAGCCCTCCTTTTTCTGGGATTTCTGCCCTCACATTTACACCCACTTTGGTAATTGCGGACTGTTGTTAGACACTTCCACAATATAAGACCGGCTTTCTGCTTGAACTCCTGGCACTGCTCCACTATGGGAATTGTCCTCACAGGGGGAAAGCTTAGCAATGTGGATCTCACCCATGAGTGTGGTCGTGTTTTAAATGGTTGAATTCCCCTGTAGATTGGCTGGCTTTTTGTTGCTAGTGTAGACTCAATGGAACAGAGAGATTCATGTGAAGAAAGTTTATTAGGATATTATTGGTATCAACACCTGTAGAGGAGAGGGGAAGAAAGAAATGAGTAGAAAAGGTTGAGCTGTGATGAAATCTTAAGAAGGGGCTAAGAGCTGTAGGGAGTTTTGAAATGGAATAACCCTTCAGAGTTGTCTCTGGGCCAAAGCGCTATATCCCTTCATTAGGTGTCTGCCTGTAGTCACTCTTCAGGGTTTTCAAGTACTCGTCTTATATTTTGTCCATGATTGATGGTTCTTAATTTCTTGGAGATACATAACTTGATGAAAAAATACAAATACTTTCACCATTACTGAAAGCAGGACTTTTCTAGGTTTTTAAAATATGAAGTTACTGTATTTTTTAGACTATAAGATGCACGCCCCCAAATTTGGGAGGAAAATGAAGGTGTGTATTATAGTCCAAACGTAGCTTACCTGGCTCGCTGTATGTGTGTGTGTGGGGCGGCCAGGTTATTAAATATGGGGTCACAGATTATTAAATATTTTACCACATCTTTTGCTTTAAATTTGTTTCCAATTTTCCTCCTCTAAAACCTAGGTGTGTCTTATGATCCAGTGTGTCTTATAGTCCTAAAAATACGGTACATATATTTGGTTTGCTGACAGTTGAATATGTTTATATTTACCAATGGAAATAATATTCCACTTATTTTGGATTTATTCTGAGCTGCTTGCTTGTTAGTATATTTAATTTAACAGAAAAATGCTTTTCTACTGAGGTTTTATCTGTAACCAGAAAACATAATTCTTAGCTACATATTTCATAGCTGTCAAAAATAGGAGAGAAGTTCTTAACATAAAACAACAACATCAACACAACAGTAAATATTTGTGCAAGAACCATAACATATTTATGTGCTGTATAACTATGAAAAAATATTTTGTAGTATTGTTTACTATATTTTTATTCATTACATTCTTATATTTTACAAGTTAACCAATCATTGAATTGATGTGAAATGCAGTATTCAATACATTTTCTTTTAAATAGTTTAGTTTAAAGATAGTTTAATCTTATTTTTAAAAAAGTTTTACTCTCAGACATACACTTGTGAAATGTTATTTTAAAAGTATTTTCTCATTTAATTTGATGTCTCAAATTTAGCTTGCAGAGGACAAAAATGCTGAAATTAAACAGTTGTTTATTTTACTGTCATTTCTAGAAAAATGCTTTTACTGAAGATGTGTTGAAAGCAAATTGAAAACACAATAAATAGAACAAACCAGTAATTATGTTACAGAATATAGACAGTTGCATCGTTTATTACATATTTTACTTGGATTTTTGTTGTAAATTCAAATGGGAGAGATTAAGGAAAGTGCACACTTTTTAATCCAGGTCCCAAAACAATTGTATTTTTTAGTAGCATCTGAAGCATTTCCTTAAGGTTTGGAAAAAAAAATAGTATCTTTTTAAGTACATTTTATAATGTACTTAAAAAACAGTATTGCCAAGCAGTATAATGTTAAACTTGAGGTTCATGCTCTCAGCCATTATGTTACAGTAATTATTTCTTTCACAAGACTGCCACCTGATGTTCTGATTCTTTATTAGCAGCTAGCCTGATATTTCATTTCGCAGCTAAAAATATTTTTGTTGCTCGTTATTTGGCCACATTAATATTACCTATACATATCTCTTACCATGCTGACTGTCTGTTCTAGTCAATGTGATACAAATTAAAATCTTTAAGTAACTTAATTTAAAAAAAAATACTGACATTTTAAGGCATTCAGATATGATTCATTTCCGGTGGCCCCAAACCTGCCTATAGCCTGTTCACTGTACTTGCTACCTTTTGTGCCCTTGTTGTCTCTGCACACCTCCAGTCCTCAATTGGTAGTTTATGCCGCAGTCACTGGGGCTGCTCCATGGTAGTCACAGTGGGCTAGAGTTTATTGTCATACAATGTAAAAAAAAATTAATTAGCTTTTAAGTAATTCAGAGTGTTGGATATTGGAGCCAGTAATACGAAGTTTAATTAGAAAAATTTTTCTTAAATAATGTATGGATTAAGTTACTATAAATATGATTTAAGGAAAATTAAAGTAATATTCCTTCCAAATATCTGTTACATGTGAATGGTGTCTTAATTACCAACAATTTATTTTTTTAAATTATATTTTATTGATTATGCTATTACAGTTGTCCTGATATTTCACCCTTTCCCCCCCTCCAACCCCAGTACCCCCATTTCCTTAGGCATAGGCAATCTCCACACTGTTGTTCATGTCCATGGGTCATGTGTACAAGTTCTTTGGCTACTCCATTTCCTGTACAATATTTTACATCCCCTTGGCTAACTGTAAGTACATGTTTGTACTTAATCCCCTCACCTCTTCACCCATTCTCCCACAACTCCTTCCCATCTGGCAACCATCAAAATGCTCCCTGTATCCACGATTTTGTCTCTGTTCTTCTTGTTTGTTTTTTAGATTTAATTGTTGATAGATATGTATTTATTGCCATTTCATTGTTCGTAGTTTTGGTCTTCTTTTTCTTAAATAAGCATGTTTAGCATTTCATATAATAATGGTTTGGTGATGATGAAATCCCTTAGTTTTTTCTTCTCTGGGAAACTCTTTGTCTTCCCTTTGATTCTAAATGATAGCTTTGCTGGGTAGAGCAATCTTGGCTGTAGGTCCCTGCTTTTCATGACTTTGAATATTTCTTGCTAATCCCTTCTAGCCTGTAAAGTTTCTTTTGAGAAATCAGCTGAGAGTCTTATGGAACTCCCTTGTAGGTAACTAACTGCTTTTCTCTTGCTGCTTTTAGGATTCTCTCTTTATCTTTAATCTTTGGCATTTTAATTATAATGTGTCTTGGAGTGGGCCTCTTTCTATCCATTCTGTTTGGGAATCTGCTTCCTGGACTTATATTTCTATTTTGTTCACCAAATTAGGGAAGTTTTCTTTCATTATTTTTTCAAATATTTTCCAATTTCTTACTTTTTCTCTTCCCCTTCAGGCACCCCTATGATGCAAGTGTTGTAATGCTTGAAGCTGTCCCAAAGGCTGCTTACACTATCCTTGTTTTTTTGGATTCTTTTTTCTTCCTGTTCTGATTGGTGGTTTTTTGCTTCCTTATGCTCCAAATCATTGATTTGATTCTCAGCTTCATCCACCCTACTGTTGTTTCCCTGTAAATTGTTCTTTATTTCAATTAGTGTATCCTTCATTTCTGACTGGATCTTTTTTATGCTGCTGAGGTCCACACTAAGTTCCTCGAGCATCCTTATAACCAGTGTTTTGAACTCTGTATCTGATGGATTGCTTATCTCCATTTGGTTTAGCTCTTTTTCTGGAGTTTTGATCTGTTCTTTCATTTGGGCCATGTTTCTTTGTCTCCTCATTTTGGCAGCCTCCCTGTGTTTGTTTCTTGCTCCATGGGTTAGTTCTGAAGTCACTGGGCAAGGTAAAAGTAATGCCTAGTCAAAAGTATTCTTGATAACCCTTCAAATTTTTTGTAAATAATAGAATTAAAACATGCTGTCTTCACTGAATTCTGCATATTTTTTTCCCAGCAATGAAATGGATTTGCTGCTGTTGTTTTGTTTTTTCAGTTGAGTACTGGGTGAAATACAGTGAGTTAGATTTTTTAGAAGCCCCTTTATATTGAAAATTCATGTCTTTAAACTACTTCTAATCACACCCAATACTGAATAGGTATTGTCCAGCTTGCATAATCACACTTGCAGCGATGCCACTCTGTCACCGCTGTATGTAGACATTGTAGATATTTGTTTCCCTCTCTTTCTCCCCACCTTTCCCTCTACCTCTCTCTCTTCCTCTCTCTCCCGTGACTTTTGTTCGGCAGTCCTTTTCCATCCCAGCCTTGGTTCCTTAGGGAGCAGGTGCGGACTCCCTCTTCCTGTTGCAAGGATCTCCAGACCAGTCAGCACAGTATACTTCTTTCGGATGCAGTAACTAATTCAGAAGTTGATAAGAAATCTAAGCTTTCCCAATTAAACTGGGTCTCTTGGGGATATGAGAAGAGATGGTGGGAGACTGTGGCCACCTTGTGGTAGGTAACAAGGGCTGCAGCTTGTGAGTTGAAAGTGATGGAAAGAGGCTGATCAGGAATCAACCGGAAAGTCTGAACGCCACCCGTGGACGGCTGTGGCTCAGTGTCCTCGTGCATTCTTGGCACTCCTGTGTGGTTTGGCGCACCTGGGGGTGCTTTTCTGCATTCAGTCAGTACCTGAGCGACAAGCCAAGGGCCTGCTTGTATTTGGTTAACTAAAGTTTTATTGGAAAACATCCCTACCTACTTATTTACTGTTGCTCTGGCTGTTCCTCCCACAAGAGCATCATTGAGTAGTTGTGACAGAGACCGTACAGTATTTACTATCCGGTCCTTCACAGGGAAAGTTTGCTGACTTCTGAGCTAGTGCTTCCATCAGATGAAATCACACATAAGCAAATGCAAACTTCATACTGTGTTCAAGTTGTTCTCTAATATATCAGTCACTTTGGAACAAGCTTTCATTTTTAAAACAAATATAGGAAAACTGCATGACAGCTAAGACTAGAGCCAATATGTGGAGAGCAGAGTGAAGCGAACAAACGGAGAGACACCTTTCCGAAGCCATTGAACCCTCTGCATCTCCGTGCTTGAAGCGAGACACACCGGCCCTCAGGTATTTTCAGTTTTATGAGCCAGTACATTTCCTTTATGTTTAATCCAGTTTGGGTTGCATTTTAAATCACTTTTAGTAATAGAATTCAGGATAGTTCAGAGAGTTTCTCTTTACCCTATATCCAATTTCTCCTTTTGTTAACATCTTACACTAGTATGGTACATTTGTTATATGTAATGAGTCAACATTGATATATAAATTATTATCTAAGGTTTACACTTTGTTTGAATCTTTAGTTTCTACCTAATGTTCTTTTTCTGTTCTGATATATCAAGTTCCCTTTGGTGGTTAATTCTCCCTGGACTCGGTTGTGACAACTTCTCAGACTTCCTACCATTTTGATGACCTCCACAGTTTCGATTAATATCGGTAGGCTATTTTTTAGAATGTCCCTCAGCTTGAGTTTGACTTTTTTTTTCATGATTAGACAGGGGTTATGAATTTTTGGGAGGAGTACTATTGTAGTTCTCTTATAAAAAATTGTTTCTTGAGGAACAAGAATGGATAAGATAAGGTAAATATGAGACATTGTTCTTATCTTCAAGATTTTAATAATTTTTATGTGAAACCATTTAAATCACAGACCCACCTCCCCCCTGATAAAACTAGAGTATATTCCCTAATTCTGCCCTCATTTAATGCCTCAGTTGATCACCCCTATAATTCCTTCATGTAAGATTAAGCGTTTTGGACCTCAGAGAGCACTGCATATATTTGAAATAAATCTTCTTAAATGGCTTATGTAGCATTATGAAAATGTTGCACTCTCAAAAAAAAAAAAAACTGCAGCCCTGGCCAGGCAGCTCGGTTGGTTACAGTGTCGTCCTGAACCCCAAAAGGTTGCAGGTTCAGTCGCTGTCAGGGCACACACGTAGGTTGCAGGTTCAGTCCCTATTTGAGGTGTGTATGAGAGGCAACTGATTGATGTTACTCTCTCACATTGATGTTTCTCCCTCATATCATCAGATGAGGATTAAAAATTACATGTATATATTATCCACAACGTAAGTTTTTTAAAAGATTGTTTTTAGAGAGAGAAAGAGAGGGAGAGAAACATCCGTGTGAGAGAGAAACGACAATTGGTTTACACATGTAGACTGGATACCGAACCCATAACCCAGGCATGTGGCCTGACCCGGGGTCAGACCGTCAGCCTGCTGCTTTGAGGGACAGTGCCCGAACAATGGAACCACACCCGCGGGGGCTATAACGTAAAATTTGATTCAGGTAAGGGAACTTGTCACATTATCAGGAGTTTTAGTCTAATATTTGTGTTTCAATAATGCAGAATTCATTTGATGCAAGTGAGATAAGGCACACTTAAAAAAAAGATTTTACTTATTTATTTTTAGAGAGAGGGGAAGGGAAGGAGAAAGAGAGAGAGAGAAACATCAATATGTGGTTGCCTCACACGCCCCATACTGGGGACCTGGCCTGCAAGCCAGGCATGTGCCCTGACTGGGAATAGAACCAGCGACCCTTCGGTTTACAGACCCGCGCTCAGTCCACTGAGCCACACCAGCCAGGACAGGCACACTGTTTTTGACACATCCCACAGTATGTTTAGTAAGGGTTCCAAGGATGCTGTGATGACATCTTCGACTCTTGCATGAGTCGTTTTTCTTCTTTGCTGTCACAGCGCCTGTTGCCAGTTGCAGGAAATTTTAGTACATTATTGCATGCAGTCGTTTGCCTTTGGCAAGTAATTCTGACAAATGGAAGATTAAAAGTTCGGTGCTGTAAGTGGTAAACGACATCCTTGGTATCAGGTAAAATACCTCCTGCGGTATTTTTCTGGTTTAGCTGAGGCAGTGATTTTGTTCATTTTTAATGAAATGTGAGTTTCCTTGAGCCTGGCTTCATGCTGGTGCCCTAGGGGACATTTCTTCATTACCCTACATACAATTTGTATCATTTAAACTTTCACACTGCAAAACTGCCAAGTGAGCTCCAACACTTGCAGCTTACACAAATAAAAACTCAGATTCTTTAAGTATACTGTATTTTATTTGAAATGTATTATTATGAAATAAAAACGTTTGGTGGGATTTAGTGCATAAAAGTAAGACATTATGTGTTTTTGGGAACAGCTGGATAAAGTTCAGATGAAAATATAACTTGAGATCCAAATTAATCATTTGGTAGCCCAGATAAGTTTTATTCTTTATATGTAGAATGAGCCAACTTTTTAGCCTCCAAATTAAAACCTTGTTGGCTTCTTATAAGTATTCTGGATCACAAATATTTGAAGTGCATGCTCTCTAAGTACACGTATATAAATACATGAAATGCTGTGAAGTTTTCTGGGGTGTTTTGTGTAAGCAGACCTAATGCCAGTGAGAATGTTTACAGTTGTAGTGTACTGCCTTATGTACTCCAGTAGCTGCGATGTTCTACCAACTGTGATAGAGTCATGTAAGCATTTAAAATAAGAAATACTAGTGGAGAGATAAGTGTACCTTATGTTGAGATAAATCAAGCGGTATGGTTTGTAGTAGTGTAAATGCAGTAGTGCTGGTATAGCCTTCGTGAGAATAAATTTCCCCCACAGACCCAAGAAGTCCAAAATGAAAAAGTTAGAATAAGATGGCGATTTTCCATCTTTCAGATTGCCAGGTCTCTGTGCTGTGAAAATAGAACTTCTCACATGTGTGTATCTTATAGGCATCATGGTTTTGCTTCCGCTTCCCACGGTGATCGTCTTATTTGTGCAGTGTCAGGCAACTCGGTAGAGGTTATGGTTGTTAGTAATGTTACTATTTTCTTTCATTCAGGCCTTGTATTAACCACATTACAGCCAATGAACAACGCTTCCATATTTGAATTGATCAGTTCTGAGCTATAGGATCAAAAATGGCTATTTACACAATTTTAATATAGTTCATTTAGGAATGCTATTTCTTTTGCTTGAATTATTGATCATTTCAGAAAGTAAAAGCATGTCATTTTGCAGGGCTTAATTTTTGTGCTTGCTTTTCTTATGTAAATACCTGACCATTAAACAGCCGGGCTGCTGGATAAATAAAATTAACAGAAGAACCTCTGATGGCAGATTCTAGGATCTGGTCTCTGGAAACCCAGTAGGTCTGTGAAGAAACAGACCCTAGCAGCCAGTTCTGCCTGGAGCCCTCTCACGCCAACTGTGCTTGAGGGAGAAGCCTGCGCTAGGCTGCCTGCCCGCCCTGCATGCCTGCCTGCCCGCCCTGCATGCCTGCTTGCCTGCCCTGCATGCCTGCCTGCGCTGCATGCCTGTCCTGTGAGTTAGTCCTCGCAGAGGAGTCCCTGAAATCCTGTTTCATCCAGTAGGACTGAGGCTTGAACTGTGCAGTTGGAGCTGTGCAACTGTGGCCCTAGCAGCATTGTCACCGACCATTCAGAGTAGTTGCAGTCTCACAGTTGAGTGCAGTGTCCTTTAGACCAAGCAAACTGCAGGGATTTGGAGTCCTAGGCAGGAGGATGAACCGGTCAGGGATCAAGGGGACAGGAACTTCTGTCTATGTAAGTCAGCTCCCCTCTGGCTCAGAGAGCACACTCTCTCTTCCCACCTAAGAATGAGGATTATGTTTTTCCGGCTGGAGCTGAAACACCGAAGATGAAACACCAAAGATGTCTCACTGGACTAGAGCCGAGAGCAGGCAGAGCAGGGCAGGGCAGCATGGAGCTGAGCAGCCCAGCGTGGAGCAGCGTGGAGCAGCGTGGAGCAGGGCTGTCTAGTCCAAGAGGGGCCGCAGTGGTGCTGCTGCACAGCCACGCCGTTTTTTGGTGAACGGTAACACTGCTGGGCTCTTGCACAGCTGTACTGTATCACAGCTGAGCTGTTTGCACTGTGAGGTGGAGAAAGGGAACCCGAATTTCTGGAGTTTAGTTACTGACTTCAGAATAGATGGTCTTCAAGATTTCTTCTGTGAGAATTATTTGAATCTCTGAAACTTCTGTAAGCACTAATGGTTGTTTCAAGTTCTTTATGTTCCCTGACACATATTTCTCTGGCCGTTCATTTATTTTAGCAGTAAGTAGCCACTGGCTAGATTCTTTACTAAAGTAGACATCTGCACGGGGTATTCAACTGGGCAAATGTTCCCAATTTCAGGGGTGATAGCCTAACAAAGATGTCAACAGCAGCCTGGGAACTGCCGCCATATTGACTCACAACCAGGGGCCAAGCAGTCGATCATTGTGCCGCCTGGTGTCATTTACGGAATGTCTTGAGGAGCAGTGTTGGCCGCTTTACCGATAACTCCCGGACCTCCTGGGTGGTGATTTATGTCTGTTTCATCTGCGAGTTTTTAAGGAGTCATACAAAGTTTACTTTTTGCCTTCTTCCTTTTTTTCTCATATTGTCCTTAGCTGACCAGAGACATCACTTCATCCAGTTCTTCCTCCCCATCCTTTTGTAAAAATAACTTCTTTTGTGTGCTACTGATTTCAGGTAAATTAAGTTCTAATTAAAATAATTTCCACCTTAAGGTTTGAATGTTTAACAAGCTTGACACTCTCAAAGATAATTTGCTTTTCAAATTGTTGTTAATAAAAAAAATCTCTAAGTAGGTTATGAATCATTGTTACTAATGAGTGTGTGCATATTCCTGAACTTTTGGGGGCAGGAGAATGGATGGAGAATCTGCTTTAAAGCCACAGTTGAAGAAACAGCCTTAGTTTTTTCCTTTGGAAAACAATGCTGCCAGTGACTGTACTTTCTCCTTGTGTGCTCATTTCCTGGAGCATGTCACACCTGTTTTTATTATTTAGCTCTTTTATGTGAGGCTATGTAGTTATTGAAAGATTGTAATGAATTCAATTCTTAATACTTTTTTTCTCTTAAAAGTTTAGTTTCCCGAAATCTGTATTTTAGATATAAAATTCCCACCCTTGGTTTCTTTCTCTCTGTCAATTGTCATTTGCTTTGAAATATGTCAGAGTGCTTTGAAAATAGTAAACTGCTATACTATTCTAAGGCATTGTTTTTGTTAGTGGCTGTTGGTTGATGCTGGCAGAAAAACCAGTGCATGATGAATTGTCTTTTCCATTTGCTCATGTAAAAACTCCTTGCTACTTTGTGGACATAGTTGCTACTTGTTGCAACTTTTACTGTTGCAACTGTTCTTTGACTTGGAGATTCTGGTGCACTGACCAAATAGTAACAGTATTTTCTTGTGGTTGGGAGGAGAAGATTGTCTGGTTCTCCTTGGCAGATCTATGGCACTTGGTACTACCATGCTGGATTTCCAGGTTCATGAAGGTTTATTAATGTTTATCCCTCTGTGTTACATTATATCGTGAATCCGTGTTTTCTCGAACATGCAGCCTGTTACAGGTAGGTCTTTGACCCCCTGATTCCTACAGCCATTTAGTCTTACGTTTAGGAGTTGGTAAGCTAAGTTTAGTATGCTAGAATGGGACGTTCCAGCATTTCAGCTTTTTGCATGTATTGGATCGTTTATTCTGGGATAGCAGTTCCTTCCTGCCCAAGTAGGATTGATTTGCAATGTTTTTGTCCTCTACTTTAAGGATATTCCATGGTTCATGCAGCTTTCATGTTGTTGTTGTTGTTGTTTTTAAATAACAGGAGATAATTAGTGGCAAACATACTGGGTGGAGTCTTAGCGTTAGTCATAGGTTGTTCGGATGTGCGCAGGTATTGCCCTTGTCCTCAGCAGACTGTGGAGGAGGACACAGGAATGTCTTAGGTGGCAGTAGAGGGGGCTAGAGCCCATAGGCTAGAAGTCAGACAACACCTGAAACCTCTTCATCTGCTGTACCATGGATAGCTGCCCCACTCTTTATTTGGTCAAGTCATTGCAAGGTTATCTGTGGCCCTATGATTACTTTCTTCTTTGTGTTTTCTATCCTTTTTACCATTCTTCATTTTTAGATGGCTGGAAGATAAGGCAGAAAACATCAAACTAAAGCATTCAGTATAGCTTTTAAGAATTAATGCCTGTAAAGGAAATAAAACAGAGGAACCTGTAGAATGACACTATTGGAAAACAATCAGCAAGATCCAGAATGTTAGAGATTATATAGGACCTGGGTTCTTCAAAAAATATATGACAGAAAAAGGAAGGGGAACTTTTGAATCCCAAGAGGAGGGACCCAGAAAACCCA
>PVKM010026203.1:0-19489 GCA_004027735.1 Carollia perspicillata | reverse complement strand
ACTCAGTGTCTCTGAAGGGGAGGAGTAGGGCCAGCCAGTGAGAGACAGCCCTCTTACTATGGCCCCTGACTTTGAATTAACTGAAATGTGGCAGGCAGTGAACCAGAGTTTAAGCAAAAATTTCAAGAATTTGGGTCAAATAATATCTGACTACTATCGGAATGTGAAATGATTGTTTAGTAACAAGTATTGATCGTCATATTCTGTACCATCTCCACGTGTTTCAGGATGCGCTGGGCAAAGCCAGAGCTATTCTGTTGTTGTTGTTGTTGTTTGTTGTGTCATTGCAAAGCTCTGACATTTTAACCCAAGGACACATTGGATGCTGCTTTGGTTTTCTAACCATATGGTGAGAGCGTAATTTAATTGGACATTGTCCAAGAAGATTTGACAACCTTTGTTCAACCTGAAGCTTATAGAATAATAATGTCAACTTTATAGAAGCTCTTAACATACTTCTCTCCTTCATTTTTCCTTTACATTTTTACCTCCTTGACATGTACCTATTGAAGTCATAGAAAACTACCTTAAATTAATTAAAGCAAAATTTTAAAGTAAGAGTGTCCTCAAGTAATAAGTTGCTGGGTTTGGTGGGGAGAGGGATGTCGTGGTCCTAGATAATGAATAATATAATCAGAAACATGATAAGGAGACAGATAGTATGAATCCTGATACTTTCTTGTGCTTAAAATAGTTCAGTGCCTCGTGTAATCTTTCTCACAAGGGGGTCATAAGGATTAAATAAAATTATCTAAGTAAATGCATGTACACAATTCAGAAAGTCAGCAATTACTATTTATACTAAGTATAATATCTTTCTGTTAAAATGTCTTAATATTCCTTTTCTGATAAAACTTGGGATCAAGTGCTTTTACATAAATCGTCTCAAGAATTTTAAAAAAGACAAGATTCAGTACTGTATTTTTATAGCTCTCTTAATGAACAGTAGGTATCACTTTTTCTTCTTGTGTGGAAAATGCATGCAGCTGACAGCTAGCCTGGCTTCCCAGGCTGTTCCAAGTGTGAACTGAATCAAAGGTCTAGAATCATCATATCCTGTGAGCATTCCTGTCCGTGAGTTTGTTTCTGTGTATTGTTATACAGAAAACATTTACCTGCATTGACATGATCTTTCAAGGGCAAAAAAGGAAACCCACATACCTCTTTGGAGGAGTTTAAATCAGAACCTAGAGGTTTTGTTTCACGTACATTTGCTGTCTGAGAACCTGGTTTAACTCATTAACCACATTATATCCAATATGCCACATACCCAGGCATGTCTTGTATTATTGCTTGACATTTTCTGTATGTATTCAGGCAAAGTGTATAGTTCACATTAACAAGCAAAGTTAACATGGCCTTACTTATTTTAGAAACACATCTCTCTTACCCCTAAATTTAGATAATTTTAATATGCTCATATATTTTAAACTGGCTTAAAAATATTTTTCCAAACTACTTTTGTCAGGAATGGATAAACTTCTTTAAATAAGAGTCCCCAAATTACACATTTTCATTTTAACTGTAGAGGGTGGGTTTACATTTTAAGATACCATCATGTTAGTTTTTCCTAGAAGTATTGTTCAAACAATATTTGTAAGACCTAATACTCAAACAATATTTGTAAGACCTAATACACTTCTGTACTGTCTTCACATTCTTCTGGGGTCATGTCCATGTAAATTAATCTTTTTCTGAAGCAATAGCAACACACCTGATGATATTCACCCCGTTAAATTTAAATCAGACACCAGACCCTTATTTAATACCTATAACCTTTTGAGTTAACCATCTTAACCTCCAATTTAAAGAGTGGAAAACTGACTCTCAGAAACGTTAAAATGTTTCGTGCTGGTCAAATAAGTGATAGCGTCGGTACGCAGATCCAGTCCTGCCTCACTACAAGGCCTGTTTATTTTCCATCATACCAGGATTCTGAAGATCGAGCACAGTGATATTTTAGGATGTTTAATTGCTTATCCAGTAAATGCAGGGCAGCAAAGTCCAGGAGTTGGTACTGTGTGGATGCATGTTCAAGCTGTTGCTCAGGTGGGTTGGTTAATATAATCTTTTCCTCTCGCTGCCAGGCATGCACCACTCTGCCTTCAGCCTTTCTCAAGAAATTGAGTGTTTAACACATACCAGGACGTAGTTAATTCCTGGGGATATGTCCCCGAACAAACAGAAAATATATCTCATGGAGTTTACATTATTGTAATCTTTGTCACCTGTTCTGGCACATGTCATCAGTAGCTTATAGATGATCAGCACTCCATTTTCCCAGAAAATAAAGTGTTTCCGTAGATTACTGATCCCTGCTGTAGACAATCAGAAAAGAAAATGATGCCAAAGTAGAACTTCTGTTGCATATCAGCCGTGTAGAGATCAGAGACTGCAGCTACAGCCGATTCTTGACTAGAGAAGAGAGATACTGTGTCATACACCCAGTAGGCACAGCATACCCTGTGAGTAGATGAATTAATGAAAGAAATAAAAACATGCGACGATTTACAAAACTAGTTCTAGGTAATGAAAACTGTAGAACTATGCTTATTTTGAATTTGTGACTGGTTATTATGAGCATTTTTGGTCCATTTATGCTGTATGATAGAACTTGATCAAAATATTTTATTTCTACATGTAGCCTCTCAGTGAAATAATATAACGCTTATAATTATTATCAATAACTTTATTTGATTGTTTGAATATAGTAGACACTATGTTAAATGTTTCTTTTACATATCTCACTCCATTCTTTCATTCACTCAGCAGAGAACATGTGCTAGGCATAATCTTATGCTGAGGATACGGAGGTCAACAGACAGATGAAATCCCTACTGCTTACCTTCTGGTTGAGGTGGGGAGAGACAGAAAACAAACGAAATTTATAGAATGCATGCTAAAGAGAAAAATAAAGTACAAAAGAGGGTAATAAGTATTTAGGGGTGTAATGTTAAGTGGGATGATGAAGAAAAGCCCAATTTAGAAAACATTTTAACAAAGACCTGAAGGAGGTAAGCAGTTCCTCTTGTGGATCTCAGGGGAAAAACTCCAGGCCGAAGGACAGCACGTTGAGATGGGCATTATTCTTTGCTTGCATTTTATGCAGAACAAAGTAGAGGTTAGGTGATTGCTTGAGGTGAAAATGGCAGAAAGTTGCCTTAAGATAGTCAGCCCTCCCTGTATTTGGAGGAGGAGCATAGCACAATTCAAGATAAGCTCTTTGCTTGTTAGCTTAATTAAAGCCTTTGAGTTGACAATAGGCTCATCAAGCCCAACCAAAAAGTTCTATGATGATGACCACTCTAGAGTTTGCACTTCTTGATTGATTTTGATTTTCTAGGGACACTCTATGCAAGCTGCTAAAGATAGTGTTTAGGTGGGCTGGTTAGTTGGTGCCAAAATCGCACTATTTCAAGGGTTAGTGGTAGGTTTCCCATCTCTACTTTCTACCTGCTATCCCAATCTGAACATATTTGTGAAAGCCCAACCAGATAAAAGTAATGTCGCTCAGTCTGGCCAAGTATTCTAGACTGATTAGGTCAAAATATTGGCTGCCTGCCTGCCATTGGCTGAAATATCAGACAAAGCCACAGGGACAGGATTATAGGAGGAAGCAGAGATACTACTGTTATAAAGCAGCCTTTGTATTTTGTGAGGGACAAAGACTGTCTACACCAAAAAAGAGCCTCTGCTATTATTTATCTAGTGGCCGATGCATTGAAATTGAGATATGGGCTTGGGACCCAGCATTTTGCTTTAATTCAAATATAGATGCTCCAAATATGCATATAATTCCAATGATAATAAGAAATAAACTGGTGATTGGCACAGAAAAATTTAATGGATAATCAGAGATGGGATGTCCTATCAAGGATACTATAAGAGGTATTTCTGCTTTAGCTGGGAAGTTGGAGTATATGGATGTCCTCCAAGGGCCTGTCACAAGGAAGTCCTGAATTTGGAGTCTGAGCAAAGGGAAACACAGGGTGCAGATTATGAGGCTCAGAAAAGGCAAGAACATGTTCTTGTCAGCAATTTTCATCTCTTCCCAAGATCTCTCCCCTCCATGCTCAAGCCCAAACTGGTTTTCATGAGAAACCACTCCTAGTTCTTATGCTGGAGAACAAAGACCCCCTTAGGACTCCTGTCTGGTCCCACCTTCTTTCACCTTCAAACTACCTTTCTCTCTTGGCTTTCTTATTCAAACTTCCCTTGATATTTCATCTTGGTTTACCTTTCTCATTTACCCCATTTTATTTGGGAATTGGGCTTCAGACTAAGGCTTTAGAATAAGGACCTAAAAACATGTTGTTTGTTTTTTTGTTTTTGCCTCTGATAATCATCTTCAGCTCTATGCCTAAGACCAGGGACATCTAATACTCTTCAGGACAATATTGCTGGATCCTATGACTTTCTTCTCGCCTGGAGGTGGAACAATGAACCCCCAAATTTCTTCACATCTGTTTAACTAAAATCTGTAAAGACTAAATCCCCTAATGAAATAAGAATTGGAATTTCATGCCACTGTGAAATGTTTGATTTTTTGAGAAATAAAATCCTTTACTTATCTGCTGATAAGGAATAAAAGATAGAAAGATTCTTATATTCCAGTGAAATAATGCATCACCTAAGCATCAGGTACTCATTGAGGATTGCTCTGAACTCACTTTCTTATTTGCGATATGCTCCGTGTTCAAGCAATTATTTCAAATTATTTCAATTTCCTCTCTGTCTTTATTTGTATATTACACTTTTAGGAGCTGAGATTTAAAGCGATTAAAGGACTTCTCAAGGTCAAGCAGTTATGAGTCTGAGCGGGGCTCACTGGAGGACTTTCCACTACCTAGTATGCCATGAATTCCTTTAAGGTTGAGTCTTCAGTTGCCACTGGGTTTGAGGGCAGTAAGAACAAAAAGCCAGCAAGCAATCCTGTTGACAATTGGCAAAAAGATGAAATTCAAAATGCCTTGTATAAACCAAGTAAAATACTTTGGAAATTAAGTTCTGGCTTTTATAAAATTATTTTCTGCCTCTTAACCTTTTCCAGGTGCTTCTATATTTTTTTTGCTAGGGTATATTGTTTGAAATGCAGTAAGGAATGCATGCTGGCCTAGGCCAAAGTCTGACTATGGATGATTTTCAAAGGATATTCTGTATAGTTTGAGCACAGTCTTCAAATGAAATTTTTAATGAGAAAACTTGCCTCCCTCATTTAAGAAGACTAAAATTCAAAGGAGCTGTATTTCTCTACAGTAATTGTTTATTTTATGATTTTATTCACAACATAGTTATTGTTTATCTTTTGGAGAATTGATACATGGAAGCACACACAAATAGTATTTAATTCTTGTTGTTGTTTTTGCATTTGCAAAATTGGGTATGATTTGTTTTCCATTTGGCCTGCAATGTATGAAATCTGGAAAGCTTTCTTTTCTCAATTATTGGCATATTTGGGAGGAAATGTGGTGCCGGATGCTCTTAAGGCATTCGAAATAGCCTTGTGATAAGTTTGAACCTGAGTAGGCTGACGCATCTCTGCCACTCATCGCTCTCTGAATTCAAGTCCATTCCGGGTACAATTCATTAGCAGAGGCTGCCTCCTACTGACTGTTTCACTCGGTAAACTGCACGTTATGTAGTCTTTACTCCAGTTTTTCTTTCCTTCTTTATTTTCTCTAAAATTGTTTTTAAAACATCCAAATAATGGTCAAAACTAGGAAGATGGAGTATATTATCTAAATGAATAACCAGTAATAGTGACTCTGATGAAATGAGTACCACAATTTTGTGCCTATTTAAAATGTTTGAATTTTTGAATAGGCATCTTTTCATGTTCACTTACTTAATAATAAAGAAAAATAGTAAGTTTCTAATATTTCAGTGAAATGATATACATAACCTGAACATCAAATAGACAATTATTGAGTATTGCTTTCAGATTGCATTCTTATTTGCCATATATTCATCTTTTCAACAAGGTATTTCAAGTTATTATGATTTTTTTAGAACTCATAATTTGGAAGATGCAACATCGGCTTTGTAAAAGTTGTTTGTGCTGCTTCTCTGTGTAGAGTTAGGGGAAAATACTTGACAGCTACATAAAACATAGTAGCAAATCAACAAAATGTTTGAATGAAAATAACTGATAGGCTGAAAAATATGAAAGGAAATTGGAAGGTTATTCTGTGCAGTCACCTGGATCATTACTGTTGGGATAAAAATGAATAAACACTGATTAGACAGTTAGATTTATTTTGATGTGGATAAACATGAGGGCATTTCCTGAAACAAGAGGAATTATTGAAATCAAATTTTATTTTCAGAAATATGTATAGATACAAGGAGATTTGCTTCAAGTATTTCTCAAGTTAAAATATAGACAGAGACTCCAATTCTAAATTATTTTAGTGAAACAAAAGTTGGGTGGTGAAGAGGATGAAGGAATAGTAATCGATTGGATTTTTATATTGTTGTGATCGCAGGTTTAATATGATTATTTAAAAAGCAAAGATCATTTATAGTTGACTGAGCACTATGGTGCAATTCCTAAACCATTATGGAGAATGAAAGGCATACTTGAGAAGAAGAATCTAACATAAGCAAGAAAGCAGTAAAAAAAAAAAAAAGGACAAAAACAAACAAATATAAAAATAATAAATATAATAGGAGAAAAATAAGCCATTATATATGTTATCAAAATTCACATAAGTGGGTTGAATACCCTATGAAAAGATAGGCTGGCTCTAAGATTGGTCTGAATTCACTGATACACTGTTTACAAATAAACATACCTCCAAAAAATACTGAAGTAGCCACCCCCTGACAAATGAGTAGGGACATCGCATGTCTCACCATAGCAAACTGAGTGAAAGCAGAGGAGGTGATACTAGATCGTATCAATTTGATTTCAAGGGCAAAGAAAAAGACAAAACAAAATGAAGTCATGAAGAGCCCCAACAAATAAATATACCAACAAATAGCTCAGTCATTTAGAAATGAAATGACACTTTTAAAAATAACCACCATATATAAAAAAGAAGCAAATCTGAAATTACAGATAACTCAGAAAATAAAAAATAGAATATTTCATAGTGAAACTCATGTGTCTGACTACAGCTTCATTCAGAGGAATTTGTAGTAATAAATGCTTTTATTGTTAAATAATAAAATTGCAAAAAAAATAAAGTCAAGTTTTAGAAACTTAAAAGGGAAAGGAACAACAAATGAATTAAAAGAAAACACGAGGAAAAGTAATAAATATCAGAACAATGTGAAATTAATGCAAGAGAAAATAAAACAAAATCAATAAATAATATATCATAAAAATAAGTAATAGTAAAACTGGTAAATTTTTTGAAAAAATATATAAAATATAAAACTATTTTCAAGCCTCATTAAGAAAATAATATATTAAAAGTAAGAGAGGTGAAATAATATTCATTAAAGTGCATTAAAAGAATTAAAAAAACATTTTTATTTTTTAAAAATTTGACATAAAATAAACCACAATGAGATATCACCTCATACTTGTGAAATGGCTCTCATTACTAGATCAACAAACAAGTGTTGGTGAGGATGTACAGAAAAGGGAACCCTCATGTACTGTTGGTGGGAATGCAGACTGGTACAGCCACTGTGGAATATAGTATGGAATTTCCTTGAAAAATTAAAAATGGAATTGCCTTTTGACCTAACTATTCCACTGCTGGGAATATATCCTAAGAATCCCGAAACACTAATTCAAAAGAATTTATGCACCTCTATGTTTATAGTAGTGCTATTTACAATAGCCAAGATTTGGAAACAGCCTAAGTGCCCATCAGCAGATGAGTGGATCAAAAAACTGTGGTACATTTATACAATGGAATACTATGCAGCAGTAAAAAAAGAAAGGAATTCTTACCTTTTGTGATAGCATGAATGAAACTGGAGACTATTATGCTAAGTGAAATAAACCAGCTGGTGAAAGACAAATACCATACAATCTTACTTACAAGTGGAATCTAATGAACAAAATAAACCAGTGAGCAAAACAGAACCAGAGATATAGAAACATGGAAGAGACTGACAGCTATAAGAAATGAGGAGGGGGAACTGCTTGAAAGAAGAGAAGGGATTAGTCAAAGAACATATGTGAATAACTCACAGATGTGGATAATGTTGTGGGGATTGACTGTAGGAATGGGGTCAGGCTGAGTAGAGGTGAGCAAAAGGGGAAAATTTGGACAACTGTAATAGCATAAACAATAAAATAGCTAGTTAAAAGTTTGATGCAAAATAAGATTCAAGGAAACTTTTTCACTGTGATAAAACTGTGATAAAGCTTATTGAACACAACAACAAACAATTGAATTAACAGTAAAACCTTTAGAGCATTAATGATAACATCAGAAAAAATAGCATGTTGACTACTACCCCTACCATTCATCAGACATAGGCAGGAAGATATGGTAATTGCATAAGCAATACAACTTTTTAGTAAAATAGGACATTTAGCATTATTCCTAGATGACACTGTGGAATACTAGAAATTCTAAGAAAATTAATGCACTGAGGGACCAGTGATTGAGCTGAATAAAAGAGTGAAAAGAAAACAAACTAAAAGAATCAAATACATTCCATTACCAACTTAGTGAACCTATGCAAACAAAGAAGACAAACAAAAATCCCCTTTAACCTCCCTGAGCCACCAGTGAGTACGTCTTTAAAAAAGGTCAAGTGTGAAGATGAATATACACATCAACAGAATAGCCTCACATGTTGGAGGAGCCAAATAAATTGATGACCCGACTCTCTTTTCTGATATTTTCTAGTATTCAGTATCATGAGTCTCATATTTAGACAATTATATTTTATTTTGGAATATCTCTAACAATTGTAATAGACAACTTTCATCCCACCCTTGTTAGAGCATCCTCTCTGTGTTCTGATCTCCTAATTGCCGGAGAGGAGCTGTGGACGCACGGCAAGCCCTGCATGGTTACCTGCAGTATCAAATGAGAACTGACTTGTGCATTTTCACTTTGGCAGATGTTACAGGTGTTCTGGCTTTAGCCATGGCACTTCACAGAGAGCATTTTCTAAATGTGGAGTTCTGCTGAAATTGTCTTGGATCTAAAAAATAAATATTAACGTGGTGAATTCCAGTTATCCCAAGCTTCTTTTCCCGGTGTTTGTTTCTCTGACAAATTTGAACTTATTGCAACTAATTGCTTTGTACGTTTCTGTACTACCTCTTAACCACACCCCCAAATTTAAAACCTTTTAGCAAATACTAATGTCCTTGCTGCTCCTATTAGGTTAAATTAAAAGACTAAATGTTAATGCCTTCATATTACGTTGTCGTATACTACTTCTGGATAAAGAAAAAATAAATATATGATAAATAAGCCAATATGCTGATACTACTAGTATTAATCTATTGACAAAATCTTTTAAATATATGTATATATCACAAGTATTCAAACTCTATGCAGCTTTGTATCATAGTGCTTTACTAAGTATACTCTTAGAAAAAAATTAATATAAGATTATACTAGATATGCTATTCGGTAGCATGTTTTTCATATATTTGTTATATCATAGACTTCTTTCTTGGTCAAAAATCCTGCTTTCTTTTATTGGCAGTGACCTATTATTTTGTTATATAGATAAACTGCAATTTACTCAACCATTTCTCTATCAGTGCTTTTCTATTAGAAATAATACTGTAGTGAACATTTTTAGAATCACAGCTTTGTGCTCATAGACAAATATTCCACAAAGGAGATTCCTAAGAGTGAAATTGCAAGATCAGAGTGTGCTTATTGTAAATTTTAAAATACGCTACTTGATTATCCTTCAATAAGACTTTAACAATATATATTCCCACTAAAATTCTACGAAAGTTTTCATTCCGAAACATTTCTCAGAATGCTAGATATTATTAATGTTTTCAAAGTTTTTGTTAAGTGTGAAAAATAGCATCATGCTATTTAATTCATGTTTTGCTTATAATTGAGGTTGGGATTTACACCCTCTTTACTGCCAAATTTCTGTTCATACGCTTTCTCTGTTTTCATTAATTGTTCTTTTCTAATTTGTGCTTTTCTTAGTAATTTGCCTGACTTTTCCTATTGTAGAATTATTTGGCTACTATAGATTTGATAAATATTTCCTTCCAGTTATTTTTTGTAATTTGACTTTTTTGGTGACCATTTATTTATAATTCAGGAAAATTTAACTTTTATGTATCAAGTATGTAAATTGTATTTTTCCTTATGGCTCCTAGTTTTTAAATTATGTTAGGATCTTCTGTGCCACCAAATTATAAAAGTATCTTTAGGTATTTATTTCAAAATCTTTGTCTTATTATATATACTTAGATCACTAAGCCACCTGGGATTTATTCTTAAATATATTGAGAAGTGGGAGTATATTTAATTTTATCTAACAATAAATATATAGCCATTTGTCTCTAAATCATTTATCAAATAATCTATCTTTCCCCCTCTACCATGGAATATCACATTTATCATTAAGAAAGTTCCAATCTACATTTGGAACTATTTTTAAACTTTGTTTCATGGATATACTGTTGTTCTATGCTGGTTTAATTAATGTAAGATTTGAGAAAGATTTAATCTCTGAATGGGCAAAGCTCTCTTGTTTATCTACTTTTACAAAATTCCTCTATAATTACCATAGAATTCTTTAAGTGAATTTTAAAATAATTTTGTTCAACATTTTTATAGTTCTAATTAGTTGCATTAACTTTACGTATTAAACTGGAAATAATGGTCATTTCAATTATATCAGATGATCTTATATAAGAACATGATATATTTATACATATTTTGTTTTCAATAAAATGTATAGTTTCCTTCATTTACAGTAACTAAATTTCTGAAATTTTTGTTATTTTGTATCAAAGTCATTGGGCCTCAATTACAACCATTAGCCTCTATTACTGTGAAGGCGAACTAGGCTTTTGTCAGTCTAACATTTCACCACAAAGAGCTGAATCATACAGCACTTCTCTGGTCAGAGCCTGAGGCCAGATGTCAACAGTATCCTGCATTCAGAATTGAAGCATCAGTAGGAGGAAATTTGTTTATTGTCCTTCATTTAAAATTAATTTGCCAGTGCTCTCTGTATACTCAAATGGACAAAAGATATGGCACTGTCATCGTATGGTGGGGGTGATTATGTAGGTGTTTGCTGTATCCAATGAAAAATTTGTCTACAATTACAGAATGCATTTAATTTTAAAATATGACCCAATGGTCATTTACTTATCACTAAATAGATAATTAATCTTTCTAGGAAAGCATAACATTGAATTTTGCATGCATGTAAGTACTATAAATACCTTCAAAATAATAAATAATGGAGTTGATCCAATCAATGAAATATTTTATTGTCTAATTTTTCTTATTTCTCTAGTTTCTGGGTTATAATGTGCTTTGACAGAATGTTCTTGTCCCATGGAAAGAATAAATCCAGATCCCTTTGCAGACATTTTGAGAGACCTGATTTATGAAAATATGTTACGGTAGCCTAAAATAAGACTTGGAATAAAACATTTGCAGAGAGACAAGTTTCCAGGAAAAATACGTTTTAGGGAATTTAAGGCAATGTATAAAGAGGGTAACAACAGGAATAGAGACAAAAGAGCACGTAAAAGCTCTCAGAAGATTTTCATTCTACTCCAAGTGGCACTATTTTTTTCTGCCTGTTTAAAGGCAGAAAGAGGCTGTGTAGACAAAATGCAAAGAAGAGTCAAGGTGATTCTTCATTTCCCTCCGGTTCAGGACTGCGCTGCAGAGGAGAAAAGTTGCTTTGGGGGCTTGCATTATGCAAATTCCTTGTCTTAGCTGATTGAATTCTGAGAAAAAAAATTACATTTCTACTTTGCTTGTGTTTTAATTGTTACTTTAGTACTAATAAAATAGAATAACACAGTTTCAATACCATCTAACTTGAGGCTGTTTAGCAAAGGCCATAATGTTTAAAGTGTTTTAAATATATAAACTTGTTTCAGATACATTTGCTTGCTTGGCCTAGATTCTAATGATGGGTAAGAATTTCATTTCGGTAATCCTGTGTCTCATTTTATATATGGCTTAACTTTGTCTACTTTTCAATAACTTTCTCATAAATTATCATATTTGAACTTCCTGTACTAGGCCAGTTTAATTACTAACAGCTTTTAGATAAAGAAGCCACAACACGGCCAGATCTAAAATCTTAGACATTTTTTTTTACTCCAAGAGCTGATAATTCCTCAGATACCTCAATCAAACAAAAACAACGTGGTACAGCAAAGAATATGAGCTTCGGGCTCACACCCATTTACATTAATCATGCCTTCATCAGTTTACCAACCTAAATGCTCTAAACTTCAATTCTGACTTTGCAGAAATGGCATAATAATTCTTAACACACAAGGGGTTAGTGAGAATGTGAAATACAGGGTCCAGCGGAAGTAACGCCTGCTTGAGTGTGGTTGGTAAGGTAATAATATGGGTGTAACAATGGATAGTTTTAATTTAAACATTTCACCTAAAATGTCAGATGCTGTGCTTGAGTGTGATATTGTTATGTTACAGAGTTACATGTTTATGATTTTGTAATAAAGATTTTGTAAAAATAAGGGGTGCTATTTGTACTGGACCCTATAGTAGAGATAAAGCACCTAGCTAGTTACCTATGAGGATGCTCAAAAATGACTAGTGTTATCTTTATCACAGATATAAATTAGGTATAGAGATAGAATATACTCTTTTAACACAGTTTTTTTATTGTAATTGTTTGCTTTCTCTCTCTTCCTTTGAACTCTCCTACAATGAGTTTCTAGAGGGTAGAAGACTATATTTTTGATGTGTTTATTTTAATCTCTGTGTTCTTTTGTGCTGTATAAATATTTGTGTTAATGAATTTAAAATGAATATAATTTTTAAATAGCTTGATCCAATAAGATAGTTAGACTAAGTTATCAGTTTTTGTTCTGTGTGGTTTTTGCTTTATTTTATTTTTGGTATTTCTCTTTTTAAAAATATTTTATTATTATCTTTTTCAACTGTGCTCCAAAATCACTAGCTTTTGTCCTGATGGACTTTATTACACAAATTTTTATTTTTTAATTTTTAAAATATATTTTATTGGCCCTGGCTGGTGTAGCTCAGTGGATTGAGCATGGGCCTGTGAAGCAAAGGGTTGCTGGTTCGATTCCCTGTCAGGGCACATGCCTGGGTTGCAGGACAGGTCCCCAGTAGGGGACATATGAGAGGCAACCACACATTGATGTTTCTCTCCCCCTCTTTCTCCTTCCCTTCCCTTATCTCTAAAAATAAATAAATAAAATGTTTTAAATATATGTATATATTTTATTGATTATGCTATTACAGTTGTCCCAATTTTCCCCCTTAGCTCCCCTCCACACAGTACCCTTATTCCCTCCAGCAATCCCCCGCTTAGTTCATGTCTATGGCTCATGCATATAAGTTCTTTGGCTACTCCGTTACCTATACTGTTCTTAACCTCCCCCTGTCTATTTTGTTCCTACCAATTTGTACTTCTTAATTCCTGCACCTTTTTCCTCATTCTCCCCCTTCTCCATGCCAACTAATAACCCTCCAGATGATCTCCATATCTATGATTCTGTTCCTGTTCTGCATGTTTGCATAGTTTGTTTTTTTGATTCAATTGTTGATAGTTGTGCACTTGGTGCCATTTTAATATTCATAGTTTTGATATTCTTTTTCTTATATAGTTCCCTTTAACATTCCATGTGATAATGGCTTGGTGATGACAAACTCCTTAGGTTTTACATTGTCTGGGAAGAACTTTATCTGCCCTTCCATTTTAAATGATAGCTTTGCTGGGTAGAGTCATCTAGGTTGTAGGTCCTTGTTTTTCATCACTTTGAATAATTCTTACCTATCCCTTCTAGCCTGCAAAGTCTCTTTTGAGAAATCAGTTGACAGTCTTATGGGAACTCCCCTGTAGGTAACTATTTTCTTTTCTCTTGCTACTTTTAAGGTTCTCTCTTTCTTTATCTTTAACCTTTGACATTTTAATTATGATGAGTCTTGGAGTGGTCCTACTTGGGTCCATCTTTTTTGAGACTCTCAAACAAGACATACAAGTGTGCCTCCCAGAGTTGTATGTCTATTTCCTTTGTCAAATTAGGAAAGTTTTCTGTCATTATTTTTTCTAATAAGTTTTTAATTTCTTCTTCCTCTTCTACTTTGGGCACTCATATGGTTTGGATGTTGGTACATTTAGGGATCTCCCAGAAGCTCCTTACCCTATCCTCATTTTTTAAATTCTAATTTCTTCTTCCAGTTACGATTAAATGCTTTTTTCTTCCTTATGTTCTAAACCATTGATCTGATTCTCATCTTCATCCCCTTCTCTGTTGGTTCTCTATAGATTTTTCTTTATTTCACTTAATGTAACCTTCATTTTGCCTGGGTCTTTTTTTATGCCGTTGTAGTACCCAAAGAGTTCCTTGAGTATCTTGATAACCAGTGTTTTGAACTCTGCATCTGATAGGTCACTTATTTCCATTTTGTTTAATTCTCTTTCTGGAGTTTTGTTCTATTCTTTCATTTGGGCCATATTTCTTTGTTTTCTCATTGTGGCAGCCTGCCTATATTTGTTTCTGTGCCTCAGGTGGAGCTGCTTTGACTCCCTGTCTTAGTAGGATGACCTATTATAGAAAAGCACACCTGAAAATTGAGTGGGGCAGAGCCTTAGGTAATTGTCAGGGTGGAGCTACTTGTGCTACTGCTCTGTGGCTCTGTGTGTGGGAGGGCTCGGAGAGTGGACTATGCTGCTTCCTGGCCTCTGGATTTTTGCCAGGAAGAAGCTGTCTCCTGGTACTTGCCCTGTCACCAGTCACTTCAGTTTCTCCCTGTATGCTACTGGTACCCTTCCAGCTGTTGTCCTGGTGCTGAATCCTGGAGGGGGTGGGTCTGGGTAAGTCTTAAGTCACTGACTTAAGAGCAATCTTCTGAGAATCTTGCTGTTTCTTCTGCCACCCCAACCCCATTGGTTTTTGTAGCCAGAAGTTATGAGAACTTATCTTTGTGGCCTGGAACCCTGGACTGGGTAGTCTGATCTGGGGGAAGGATCCAATGCTTCTGAGGTGTCCCTCCAGGTTTTTATCCACCACACAGGAATGTGACACTGCCCTTTACACCTCTCGATGCCACTCTGTGTCTCCTCGACTCTCCACCTCTCTGCGCCTCTTTGTGCCTCTCTATGTGTCTCTGAGTCTCTGCCCCCCTCCCCGTCTAGATAAATGTGGCTTCTTTAAATCCTTGCTTTTGGACTTCCTTACAGCTTGATTTTCTGACAATTCTCGGTGGTGTTTGTTTTGTAGTCAAGTTGTAGTTTTTGCTGTAATTGTGCAAGAAGGTGAAGTATGTTTACCTATTCCTCTACCTTGACCAGAAATCTCTCATTACACAAATTTTAAACTACTAATTGTTGTTATTTTGGTCTAAAATAAGAGAATGTCAGGGGTTGGAAGTTTAATTTCATATCTTACTTTTTCTTTTAATTTTACTCTGACAGTAACGTATGTTAAAACCCTAAGGAAAAGTCTAGGAGGCATATATAAATATGAGAGATCCAATTTTACTAGGTTTTCTTTCTGTCTCATTCTAAGACTTATGAACTTAAAATGCAGCATTTTTCTTGTTTTCAGTATCTTATAGGTTTATATAGGCCTTTACAATTACTGATAAAAGTAAAATAAAATATCCCTGGCTCTTTATTTTTTTTTGCGGGGGGGGGGGTGCGGGTATCAGCTTTGTTTAGCTCAGCTTCTTTGTTTTCTCTTAAATTTGATGTCTATGTATTTGTTTAATGACAATTATATAGCTCTAAAAGCATCATATTAATTATTAAATATAATCAATCTTTCTAAATCTTGTGGGTTGGGTAAGACTTTTTTCTTTCCCCCTAGAGAGTATGTCTTAAGGTTTTGTGTTCTCAGGTATAATGAATGTTGTTAATACTTACAGTTCAGCAGACAATTAGATAACAAAGTAAATTGTCTCTGTTGGGCCTGATTGTTACAGATGTATTAAAGTATTGATTAGAAAATCATTTTTAAAAGTTTAACTTGTTTAGGCACATATCAAGTGTTCACCAAAGGTAGTGAATATTGATAATAAGGAGGAAGAAGTGATGATGACAGAGGTGGCAATGACATAAGCCATATGTCTCAAAGCACTCCTGTAGAGAGTGTGGATTATTGAGATTTCAAGTTCCCATTTTACACATGAAGAAAATGTGGCTCTCGGCAGTGAGGAAATTTGTTTAGGTCATGCAACTAGCACACAATATAATTTGCATTTAAACAGAAGTCTTTATGCTTGTGACTAAATAGTCACTTTATGTTTTTATTTGTTAGTTTATACTTTTGAGTAAATTAGAGTAACATATTCAGAATTTTCCTATAATTTTAAGCAGTTTTTGTATTAGTGGTTATATTATGTTTCTTAACATCAAAACATTATCTCTCTTTACTCTTGATTAGATCTGCCATAAATTTACTGATTTTATTGTTTATTCTAAGAATCTGGTGCTGTATTTCTTTATCAATTTTCTATGGTCTAATTAATTAACTTCTCCTTTTCATTGTTTCCTTCTTTACATTTTATTTTCATTCTGATTGAATTTTTCTAATGTTTTGATATGAAGACAATTTACTGTCATTGTTTTTAAAATTAGTAGGCTGTCATGACAGCCTACTAATTTATCTCTGAATATATTTAAAAGAATTCCATAAGTGTTATATATTATGTTTACATTTTTATGATTTAATAAATGGCCTGGAATAATACTTTTGTTTCCTTACATACAGTAATTTTTGAAATGATTTTACATGATATTTTCTAATTTTCTAAAGGATAGAATTTGTTCAGTTTATTCCTATACATTAGCTACTAATTTCTACTTTTAAACTACTGTGGTTGGAAAATGTTGTCTTTGTGAATTTTACATTTTAAAATAAACCACTTTTTTTGTGGAATAATAAGTGATAAAATTCTGTATAGCTCCATGAACATGTTAAACAAAGGCATGTTTCTGTGGTTAAAATTTTTGACTTGCATTTATTTATTAGACCTACTTTATTAATGGTATTTTTATAGTTCTTTACATCTTACGTTTACCTGCTTGGATCATCACAGGATGAATATGCAAGTTAAAGTGTTCCCATCAAATTATACTTTTGCCGGATAAAGTTGTATAAACGGAGATATGACAAAGGGATTTCTGGTATATCCTAAAAGTTTTACCCTTTTAGATTTACCCTTTTAGATTTTAGTAGGCCGCTAGGCTATCTACTTAAAGATACAGATTCCACATATCTTTGACAGAAATATAGAGTAGAAGTTGGGGTACATATCTTTCCACCAATTTTCTGTCTGATTTTGCTTTCTTTCAAAAATCAAAACATGTATCAGATAGAGGCAGTTGGTTTGTTTTCAGCATGATTGAACTAAAGGGTATTTTCTCCCTAGCGAGGCGTAAATTGTTGGTTGGTATCATCAGTGACCTTGCATATGTGTCTTCTTGTCTTCTTGTTTGTTTTTGTGGCCATTTAAATAGATACTTTCCATGTGCATATCCTATGCTAACCATCCTTATGGGAAGTGAACATGTCGATTAATCCTGTAGATCTCAGGAAGGGTATTTCTCATCTCTGACAAATACATGTATGTTATTAATTTGTGGGGGGTGTCAGTTTTTATAAGAGAAATGAAGGTTCTTTGTTTCATGATAACTGAATAAACCTTGTACTCCAAAATGACCTGGACTTTCTTTGATAAGACTTTTTTCTTTCTTTCTTACTAGTGATTGGATAGATGGTGGTAACTTTAGAAGAGAGGGGTGAAGAAAGGGCATCTGGGGGTGGGCATATACTATAAGGGCAAGTGTTTGCATCCTGTATGGTGAGGGTGACTTTTATTTATTGACCACTATCTAGACTAGGTGTTCTTCTCTCATTTACTATAATATTTTGTGCCAGTTACTTGTACTTTTTATCCCATTGGAATAATACTATTAATTTCTTATGTGAGAGGAAAGAAAATATAATAGTAAAAACTAGTTCTGACTTGTGGCCAACATAGGTGTATAAGCCTAGAGATGATTCCGATATGCACTCTTTGTTAAGAATATCAGATTACAGAGTTTTAATGGGAAAGTGCCTAAAGATGGGTCAATTGGTTAAATATTAGAATTTTTCTTTAAGCTTGACAGCATATATTCATTAATTTTGTAGGAATAACTTTAAGAGGACAGTAGGGAAAAATTCAGATTACAGGACAAAATAAATAAATAAATAAAATGCAAAGTAAAAAAAGAAAATGTTGCCTTAGTTGGGCATCCTGCCAAGTGAAAGGTTGCTGGTTTGATTCTGAGTCGGGGCCCATGCCTGGGTTGCAGGTTTGGTCCCAGGCAGGGAGCATACAAGAGGCAACCAATAGATGTTTCTCTTTCATATTGATGTTTCTTTCCCTCTCTTTCTCCTCCCTTCTCTAAAACAAAATAAATAAAATATTTTTTTCTTTTTTAAGAGAATGTTGCATACTTCCTGAACAAGTTGTATGATGGAGGAATGAGAAAATTTGGTATGTTATAGAGTGTTTGAATCAAAACAAAAAAAAAAAAACCCAAAATAAAAACAAAATCCCAAACAGACATATTTAGACTAGAAAAGAGATGACTGTATTTTTAGGCTAAATAAAGATCCCGTCAGAGGAAGATATTGACAATATAGGTCAGAGGGCAGCAATCTTTTTTGTAAAGTGTTAGATAATAAATACTTTAGGTTTTGCAGGCCATGTGGCCTTTGTAGAAACTACTCAACTCCTCCACCATAAAAAAGCAGCATAAAAACAGCATAAAAGCTTCTTAAAAGGTTGCATAAAAGCAGCCATAGACAACATGTAAACAAATGGACATGGCTATTTTCAATAAACCTTAATTTTCAAAAATAGGCAGCAAGCCAGATTTGACCAGGGACCATAGTTGGCCAACCCCTGAAATAAATGGCAGAAAACTGAAGAGAGTAGGGGAGGGCATAGGATAAGGATGCTTGTGGCTGTGGGTTAGCTTTCAGGTCTAGATGTGGGATACATGTGCAGGGAGAACACAGCTAATGGCCTTGAGTCTTCCCAAGGACAGAGAGAGATACCTAGCCTATCGAAGTGGGGAATACAGAATATTAAGGAGTTAGAGAAAGATTGTAATGATCTAAATTTTTTTTGAGGGAAATGAAGCTGATAAAGGACAGCACCTTAACTCAGTGTGAAAACCATGAAGATATATTGGGTTGGCCAAAAAGTCCATTTAGTATTTTCCATAAAATAAAAGACACATTTTTCATTTTCATCAATAATTATTGATTTGGATATTTTGAGTATGTTGGCTATGTCCTGCATGGTATAACATTGTTTGTTCTCAATTAATGTCTCGATTT
>PVKM010026202.1:0-19484 GCA_004027735.1 Carollia perspicillata | reverse complement strand
TTCTTAAGCCTCTCTTCATTTTTTTGAATTCTTGTTTCTTCATTCTTTCTTGTTTGGTTGTTTCTTTCTTCCTTCTGATCCACTCCATTGATTTGAGTCCCAGTTTTCTTCCCATCACTATTGGTTCCCTGTGCATTTTCCTTCATTTCACTTAGTGTTGCCTTCATTTGTTCATCTAATTTGTGACCAAAATCAACCAATTCTGTGAGTATCCTGATCACCAGTGTTTTGAACTGTGCATCTGATAGGTTGGCTGTCTCTTGGTTGCTTAAAAGTATTGGCTCTGGGGTTTTGAGCTGTTCTTCTGTTTGAGTCATTTTTGGTCAGGTGGCGCCTGTTAGTATGGGTAGTGGAGCCTTAGGTGTTTACCAGGGCGGGGCAACATAGTTGCCCTCTTGTGACACTATCGGTCTGGTTGAATGGTTGTCAGACTTCTGTAATTCAATATCCTGTGTTCTGGTTGTGTTATCATTTGTAAATCTTTGTTGTCCTTAATCTTGGTTGTGCAAGGAGGCACAGTATTTTCACCTATGCCTCCATCTTGGCTGGAGTCTCACATTCACCTTTTCAAGGTTACTGTTGACTTGCACTAAGCTTAATAACTTAGCTTAATAACTTAAGCTTAGTGCTGTCTAAAATAACTTCTAAATACTTTATTTTACAAATGGTACTGTGTGGTTCTTGTTACATATTTGTGAAAATATAAGCAGGAAGTGTGACATACATTCCTGTTAAGTTCCATTCTATTTAATTCAGTTAATTTTTTAATCTCAGCCATAGGCATAGTCATTAAGCCAAGGATTATAAAAACAAATTTCTAGTATGGTAATTTAAATAGTTAATAATTAAAACATTTCCATTTAATTTTTGTAGTCAAACAATATTTATTTTTGAAAGTTACATAAAACAAATTTAAAACACCATAATTTTATCATTAAAAATGTTTCAGAAAATTACCATAGGTAGAAATTTTGTACCATGAAAGATAAAAGTCGGACTCCCAGACTGAATGTGAGGAACAGCAGAAATGGAAAGAATAACACTGGTTTAATGATTAACTGACTCTTTAATTTTCAGAATGCTATCTAAGGGCTGTGCACTGTTAAAGCTAACATAGAGCTGTCATTTCTCCTTTGGAAAATGACATGGAAAATAGGATATAAAACAAGGTGAAAGAGTCAAATGGACTGAAAAAATCATTCAAATAATTAAATTTCTTGCCACAAATTCTTGTTATAAGCAAAAGGATGATTAAATATACTATACATTGGACATAAATGTAGAACATCATTCTTCTAATTTTGAGAACAAATTAGCATGTCTTTTCTATATTGGCATTTTTTAAACTTTCAGTCATCTGAAGTTTTGTAACTTTTCTTGTTTTTTACTGAAGAAATTATGTTCTATTTCTAGTTACCAGCAAATCAACATTTCCTCAAATTCTCAAATTATAGTTAGTGGTAAAAAAACATTTCAGTGTTTTATGAAAACCAGTTCAACTTTGGTAAGTTATTAATCTCGGTGAATTTACAATCATATTTTATTTAAGTGAAAAAATTTTCAAAGTAGTTAATTTAGTTCGCTCTCTTTTAACATTATTTTCCAGGTTAGTAGTCTGCATTTTGAGAAATATGAATATTTTATTATATAAAAATCAGGCTATTTTGAACCCACAACTATTTAAATGTATGTATTTTTCGGTATCAACAGATCTTGGTTTTTAGGTAAGGTTTTTATTTTAAATTATTACACTCAAAGCCCCAATGCAAATATGTGTTATATGCACATTAAATAGAAATCTACTATTATTGTGATACAAAATGAAAATATAAAATTAAAGGAGAATGAATACAATGTGCACTTTGCCAAAAATATAGAGGGTATCCATTTTTTTCTGTAATAACCAAAACAATACTGTCAGTAAGACAATCATTTTTTAATATGTGTAGATAAAATTTATTCTTAGAAGAAAGACTTTAGTTATTTGGAATTGCTGAGTAGGGATATGAGCAAAATTACTTTGTGGGAAAAGGGAGAAAAGAGCAGCTTAATGTCAAAATAGAAAATGCAGAAAATAACCCCTGGCTGGTATGGCTCAGTGGATCAAATGCTGGCTTGTGGACCAAAATGTTGCCGGTTCAATTTCCATTCAGGGCACATGCCAAGGTTGCGGGCCAGGTCCACATTTGGGGGTGTGCAAGAGGCAGCCGATGGATGTTGCTCTTCACACATTGATGTTTCTCTTCCTCTCTTTCCCCTACCTTTCCCCTTATCTAAAAATAAATAAATAAATTTTAAAAATGGGAGATATGACTAGAATTAAATAAATTCTATTTTCAGTTCCTATGCATTTGATATAGGAAAGACTGGTAAACAGAATGGGATTGTTAGGCTTGGGAACAGCAGTCATTGTACAGAAGGTTGGCTATAAATATCAGCAGCCAGTATGCAAGCTACTCATTAGGTCATTCATTCATATTTAAACATGCAGGAAGTGAGAGAGAAATTGCTTCAACATGACGAACATCTTTAACTATTAGAAAAATGCATTTGACTGGTTGAAAGAAGAATTCTTGTCAATTTCTGTGCTGCTGAATATCTGCTATTTCGTGTTTGTAAAGTGGGCTATATGGAAACAAAAATATGTATATATTTTGCTGGAGGGAGGAAGTGTAGAGTAATAAGAGATAGGAAGAAAGGGAGATAATTCATTTGTAGCTTTCCCTCTTTCCTTTAGAGTGATAAAAAATGAAAAGAGAGAAAACAATTTTCAGTGAATTCTGGAATAATAAAGCAAAACATCAAAATTTTTCATGTTTTTCATGCTGTTCTATAGAAAAATTTTGTTTTACTGCAACACCTTATTCAGTAATGGTAGGGAACATGGCATTCTCCAAAAGCACTTCTCAAGGTTTATCAAAATTTTTGTTGTGTCCTTAAGCTTGGTCTTCATTGTGCATGAATTGTTAATTGATTAACTAGATGAGATGGACTGAACTGTCAGCTGTTCTTAATCCTGGCTGTATATTAGAATTACCTCGAGAAGCTTTATAACATGTTGGGCCCCACCTTCAGAGGTTCTAAATTAATTGGCTTGGCTTGAGGTTCAGGCATTGGGAGTTTCATAAAACTCCTTAGGTGACTTTATTGTACAGCCAAGATTGAGAACCACTGAACTAAGTGATGTCTAAAGAACCAATTGAACAACAGGGAAGAAAGGATGTGATTGGAGTTGGTGGAACTTGCTTTGCCAAATGAATTGGCGAATCTCTAGTTGATGGAATAAACATCAAGGAGATAATTTTAAGTGTAGAGAATAGAATAAGAGGGGGAAACAAAAGAAAAGACTCTGTCTTTTGGGACCAGCCAGCTCCTGTTCTCCCTTCACATTGCCTGAGTTACACTATTAACCCATCTGTGCTACATACTTATTCACATACTTCCATTTCTCAGTTCCACAACTTTTGACCTTATGCTTTTGTGAATGTTTTAAGTACTCAAAGTGATCACAACTTTCCTTTTTTGGAGTAAAGTTTTAATAATTTTTTAGCATTATTACTTTTTGAGCTGTACCTTCCATGATGGTTTAATGTCTAGTGGCATTTTGGTTACTGTTACCATTAATCATTTGCTGAGTATTTAACATAAAGATATGTTTGGCTAGAGCAGAGATTTCTAAAACAGAGTTTTGGCCTTATGTCAGAATTATAGAACCAGAAATTCCAAGGTAGTTATTGGGTTGACCAAAAAGTTCATTCTGTTTTTTTTTCTGTAAGATATCTCTAGTAGTGCTTAATTGTCTTTAATTTCATTTGAAACAATTTAGTTACATTGCATTTAGACAGCTGTAGTGTCAGCATGAATTTTAAAAAATCTTATCAAAATTGGTGAATTTTTGTGTAGTCATTTTAATATTGAAGATGGAAGAAAATAAGCAACATTTCCAGCATATTATGCTTTATTACATCAAGAAAAGCAATGTACAATGTACAGGTGTGGTGAGAAAAAATAATATGGCCCAAATAAAAGAACAGATAAAAACTCCAGAAGAACTAAGTGACAAGGAGATAGCCAACCTAACAGATACAGAGTTCAAAACACTGGTAATCAGGGTGCTCACAGAAATGAGTGGGTATGGCTACAAAATAAAGGAAGAAGTAAAGGCTATATCAAATGAAATAAGAAAATATACTGGGAACCAACAGTGAAGGAAAGGAAGCCAGGACTCAAATCAATAATTTGGAACAGAAGAAAGAAATAAACATTCAACCGAAACAGAATGAAGAAACAAGAATTAAAAAAAAAAATGAGGAGTGGCTTAGGAATCCCTGGGACAACTTTAAACATTACAACATCCAAATCATAGGGGTGCCAGAGGGAGAAAAGGAAGAGCAAGTCATTGAAAACTTATTTGAACAAGTAATGAAGGAGAACTTCCCCAGTCTGGTAAAGGAAATACACATACAAGCTCAGGAAGCTCAGACAAACCCAAGCAAGTTGGACTCAAAGAGGAACACACCAAGACACATCATAATTAAATCATCCAAGTTTAAGATAATGAATCTTAGAAGCAGCAAGAGAAAAGAAGAGAGTTACCTACAAAGGAGTTCCCCTAAAACTATAGGCCGATTTCTCAAAAGGACCCCTGCAGGCAAGAAGGGGCTGGAAAGAAGTATTTAAAGAGATGAGAAGCAAGGTCCTACATCCAAGATTACTCTATCCAGAAAGCTATCCTTTAGAATGGAAGGGCAGATAAAATACTTCCCAGGTAAGGTTAAGTTAAAGGAGTTCATCATCAACAGCTCTTATTATTTGAAATGTTAAAAGGACTTATCTAAGAAAAAGAAGAAGATAAAAACTGTGAACAATAAAATGACAACAAACTCATAACTACCAACAACTGGACCTAAAAAACAAAAACAAAACCTAAGCAAACAACTAGAACAGGAACAGAATCTCAGAAATGGAGATCACATGGAGGGTTACCAGTGGGGAGGGGTGGGGGAGAAGGAGAATGGGGGGAAAGTACAGGGAATAAGAAGTATAATTGGTAGGCATAAAATAGGCAGGGGGAGTCTAAGAATAGTACAGGAAACAGAGAAGCCCAAGAAGTTATATGTATAACCCATGGACATGAACTAAGGGTGGAGGGAATAGTGGAGGGTCAGGGGGTATAGGACAGAGAGGGGATAAAAGGGAGAGAAAAATTGGGACAACTGTAATAGCATAATCAATAAAATATACTTAAAATGCAACTGAAATGCAAAAAAATATTTGTGTAGTGTATGGAGAAGGTGCTGTGACTGATCAAACTTGTGAAAAGTGGTTTTTGAAGTTTCATGCTAGAAACTTCTTTTTGGACAATGCTCCATGGTCAGGTAGACCAGTTGAAGTTGATAGAGATCAAATCAAGACATTGATTGAAAACAATCAACATTATACCACATGGGAGGTAGCTGACATACAATATACAAATCAATAAAATTATTGGTTAAAATGTGTCTTTTATTTTGTGAGAGAAAAAAAACACATTCACTTTTTGGCCAACTCAATACTTGGAAATTTAGATTTTCTTTTTTTTTTAACTCCTCAGGAATTCTAAACTTGGGCTGGTAAGACCCTTCTTACAATATCAAAAATTTAGAAATTATAAAAGATAGACACATTTATTCAAATTTATTTATGTAAAGGTCAGCCATTTCTGCCCATAAGTTAAGTCAAAAGACAAATAACAAAATGGGAAAAAAATATAAAGAGCAAAAACCCAATGGTAAAGTGATCAAAAGATAAGAACAGGCAGTTTATATTAAATGCTATACAAGTGGCTTTTAAGCATGTGAACATATGTAAAACTTATAATAACATAATAAGATCATTATAAATAAAAAATCCACCAAAATGTCATTTATCAAAATGTCAAAAATTCTAAGCCTGATAATACACTGTTGGCTAGCCTTCCGGGAAACACATGTCCCTCATGCTTTGTTGGTAGGAGGGTAAATTGCTGCAATTCTTATGGAGAATAAAATGTCGATATCAATTAATATTATAAACGCATATGTTGTTAGAAAGGGGACCCAAATTTCTTTCTAAGATTTTCTCTGTCCTTTCTGTCAGAAACTTTCAGATTTTCTTTCAAGTTTTGAAATTTTATAGTATGTCTGGGTGTGGAATTTTTGCTTTTTCTCCTGTTTCTCTTTAAAGCCTTTCAGTCTTAAGCCTTCTAACTTTCTTTAATTTACCACAATTTACTTTTATTATTTTTCAAATATTTCCTTCTTGACTTTTTCTTTTTTCTGTAATGCTTATTATCCCAATTTTAGTACTTCTACTTCAGTTCTCTGTATCTTCTAGCTTCTTTGAAAATTTTTATTCTGCTGAATTTGGGTAATTTTAAAGTTCTTGTCAAACTCTCTTACCATTGTTACATTTATAGCCCCCTAACCGCAGCACCTTAGTTTCTCCTAAAATTTGCCATAGATTTCAGCTGGATATTCAGGCCCATGTTCCCTCTTTTATTCCTACTTTGTTTCTCCCTGTTGTTTTACCACAGTTGTTTTGGGAGGAAAGAACTACAGCAGTTCAATATCAAAGCAGAGTCTCCACTGATTCTTAAGTACAATAAAGTGCAAGAACCACTACTGTAAACTTGAATGTATGATTTGTATTTTCATAGATCATTGCATCTGGTTTTAAATTCTAGCTCTGTCATTTATTGATTGTGTTGAGCTTCTTTCCTCAGAAATCAAGTGACGGTAATATTATCTACCTGCTTCACCTACTTTCCATGAGTACAAATACATTTGGTGAAGTGTAAATAAGAGTTTGATTGTTTTTGAAACTAAGACTAAGACAAATCAGAATCACTAGGAATATAACCAGTTATATTCCCAAAAGGGCTTCCTGAGCATCCGAAAAAGCTCATGTGTTTTTCTGCTGAATAGTCTACCTCATCGGTAGTTAAAATGAGTAAAATAAATGTGTCATTATGCAGTGCACTGCTCATCTTGCACTGTTAGGACCACACAGAATCACATGCACTCTCAAGTTCCTTCTCACACCCCCAAGTAATCACACAGCATTGTGTATGGGTAATGACTGCATGGCCTTCTCAGTGGTCTTGTATGGTAGCTATAGAAATGACCACTTAAATGTCCATTTGTGGTGTAATGGGCACTGGATATTCGATAGATGCTTTTAACAAGCAAGTAATCAAATCTGTATCTGTGACCAAGTAGCCAAATGGTAGGAGGTTCAACATCCTTAATGTAGTGCAAAGAAATACTGTAACATGTTTCAAGTATATGGGGAGCACATGAGCTGAGGAGTATGTGCTTACCTGGGAAAAGGCACTAGCCTATCTCAGAAGATTTTTCACTTGGTGGCTACTGTTCCACCTAAGAAATGTGACTTTTTTTTAGCGCTTCAACCCACATCTCAGGGACAGACCTATATTAAACCTCAAATCAGTGCATAAAACCCCAAAATTAATTTAAATGTCCAAATTAATTTGATTCCTATAATAGTTATTTACCCCCCAAATTAATTTTAGGGGTAAATAACTACTATAGGAATAAAAATTGAATTGTCTATGGAAAATGCATTTTTATGTAGAAAAAATTATATGGAAAGCAAAATAATTTGGAAATTGCTTAGTGAATGTAGAACTAGAACACAGGAAGCTGGCTAGGTGAATAGTATATTCAACAGAGTGAGGGGGTGCAGCTCGTCCAATGCATTTAGCTGTACAGTAGAGAGGATGTTGGGAATCCTAGCAAAGTGCCATGCTGGACAGGAGTTATAAATGGACACTGCTAATGTTTGACTCAGTGTCTCTTTGACTTTGGGTATTCTTTGTGAGAAAGCCTCAGGGGAAGGTGTGGTTTAGAACAGGTCTTTGATGAATAGACTGGTAATTCTTTAGGAAGATCAGAAGAAAGCCAATTATCCCAGAGGACAGGAAAGAAAAAAAGTGACTTATGACCAACTGCCCAACTTACCAGAATTAATGAATGAAATAAAAGGTAGTATCGAGCATGTAACTGAACACGTACAGTCCATCAGTCACTGTGTTTAAAGTACTCTAGATATAAAGCATTAAAAATAAACATTAACCTCAGCTTCCACAGTCTAAGTGAGAGATACCATTTTGCAAATAGCGTAATAGAGTATACAGAGAGAAACTGAAATAGCACCAGTATACTGTGAGAATTTCTTACTATCCACTAAGTCCCAGGTTCTCTCCTCTCTCCTCCTGAAATCAAGTTTGGGCTCTTATGAATTCTTATGAGATTATGTCCTGCGGATTTTCAGGTTTAACAATCTAGGAAAGAGAACAGACAGGACAGGGCAGGCCTGTTAGCTGTGTGTATAAAAAGCCAGGGTCTCAGTGGGGAATGAAGTCTTGCCACATCAGTGTTTTTCCTCTCACCCACGGCTTCATTTTGAGCTGAATCCACCTTCTAACAAGGCACAGCTTCACAGGGAATGATGCTGTGGGCCTCATCGCCTGTCTCATTAAAGCTCCTGCTTTGGGTTCCCAATTACTGAGTCAGAATAAGCTTCCTCTAGAAAGCAAACAGATAAATTATTTCTTTGAAAAAATTTTATCATCTAGGGATTCTTTCATTAGAGAAATGTCCATGGTAGTGCTAGACAGACTCAGTGTGTTGCATTTATTTATTTTGTGGGCAGAGGGAGAAATGTCATTCCCCGACACCCCCACCTTTTCACACTTTGTGGGAATACTGCTAAGAAAGCACAGCCATGACCTGCTGCCTCGGAAAACTGCCCAGTAGACTGACATCATGGGAATTTGCTGAGCCTGTTTTGTGGAGGTCATCTAATTCTCGGTATAAGGGTCTGGGCAGGAAACCTTCTATATTTCTTTGATAATGAACCAAAAATCACTAGCCCAAGAAATTGAGACTGCATTTCATTAACACAGCCTTCCCAGAAAATAGGGTGATGCCAGGCAACTACTGGTAGTGCTGCCACAGTCTAAACTCGCTCATACAACCTCTGTGAAGTACTGTCTCAAGGGCATTATGATCTAAAGCACACAGCCCTGAACTCAAAGTTCTAAGAAGTTTTTAAATTCTTTTTTAGAAAATCGTTGAGGTTTCTATACCCTTGCATAACACCTCTAACCCTGCAAGAGAAAATAGTGTTACCAATCCTATCAGAAATAGCTAAATATTTAATGTAGGGAAAATGAAACTTGTGACTTATTGTGAAAAGTATATTATTGCCCTGGTGGGATTGCTCATTTGGTTAGAGCTTTGTCCTGATCCGCCAATGTAGTGGGTTCAATCTCCCTTTAGGGAACATACAAGACCAACCAATGAGTACATAAATGAATGGAACAACAAATCAATCTTGCTCTTTCTCCTTTCCTCTATCTCTCTCTAAAATCAATAAATAAAAATTTTAAATTTATTATTATTTATGAATTAGGAATACATTAGCATTATTGTAATTACTATTATATTATTAACAGTATATTGGAGTTCATTTGGAACAACTCAAAATACTTTATAAACAAAGTTGATTCTATAATTATAGCTCATGTTTATTTACCAATAACAATGTACCAGTCAATACTTTAATGCTTTATGTGTTGCAACTGATCAAGGCCAGGCAGATGTACTCTTGCTCTGGTAGATGGAAGAAAATGTGTGGAGTTGTGGGGATGCTTGACATGCCTTTATTCATGGGTGGGTGAGCCACACATGCCACAAGCTGCACGTCTAACTAGTGGGAAGCCCCTACCTGTTTAAGTACTAGAGGGGAACAAAGCCAGAAAACTGCCAAAACCTTACATAGCATAACATAGTTCCGCACATGCGAGTCTACTTTATGTTATAGGAACAGATTATTGGACCCAGTCTACAGGCTATGAGAACACTGGTTATCAGGCCCCTCCAAGGCTATGGGAACACTGCTCCCCTTTGTTACCCAGACACCTGGGCAAGAAAGCCAAAGTGCCTCCACTTACCCTGCACTTCACATATGTTGACTCATTTTATTCTTACTTTTTATAACTGAAGACACTGAAGAACAGAGGGGTGAGGTAATTTGCCCATATCACATAGGTGGTAGGTGGCAGAACTGGAGTTAGAACTCACAGTGTCTGGTTATAGATTCTGTACTGTTTATCTCTGTTATCATACTGAGCCAAATTTTAACATGCACAGATGGTATCATGTAAAGAAAATGGTAACATTTGAGAAGTAAAAATGAGTTGAAATAACATTGATGAGATTGAGATTTTTAAATATAATATTAATGTTGATTTCTGAATATTTAAAAAAATTATTTTGAACCTATGAGATAGTTTCAAGTCTAGTAGAGAGAGCTTTTTTTTTTCCCCTAAACTGTTTGAATTAGCACTTGATGCCTTACCATCCCTGAATAGTTTAAAGTCTACTTCCTTCATTTTCCTACATATACATAATGCAGCCACCAAAATAAACAAAACACTTGTATGCAGAAATGCATTAATACTAGATGACTGAGACCTCATTCAAATTATGCCAATAAGAAGATGTCCTTATGAGAATAAACTCAAATTTGATTAAAGACTTCAATGTAAGACTCAAAACCATAAAACTCCTAGAAGAAAACATAAGCAGTAAACTCTGACATTTTTCTTAGCAATAATTTTTCTGATATATTTCCTTGGGCAAGGGAAACAGAAAAAACTAAATAAATGAGATTGTATCAAACTAAAAAGGTTTTGCACAGCACAGGAAACCATCAAGAAAACTAAAAGACAACCTACTGAGTGGAATCCCCCAATGATACATCCAGTAATGGGTTAATGTCCAAAATTTATGAAGAACTTACATAAATCAACACAAAAAAAATCCAATTGAAAAATGGGCAGAGGACCTGAATACACACTTCTGCAAAGAGGACATACAGATGACCAATAGACATATAAAAACATGCTCAATATCACTAATCATTAGAGAAATGCAAATTAAAACCACATGAGATATCACCTCGCACCTCATCGCCTCAGAATGGCTATCACCAATGAATCAACAGGCAACAAGTGCTGGCGAGAATGTGGAGAAAAGGGAAGCACTGTGGACTTTTCATGGGATTGCAAATAGGTGCAGCCACTGTGGAAAACAGTGGCAGGGGTGTCCAACACATGGCTCAAGATGGCTGTGAATGGGGCCCAGAAATTTACTTAAAACCTTTTTTTTTGCTAATCATTTTTCATTAGTGTTTGTGTATTTAATGTATGATGCAAGACAATTCTTCTTCTAGTGTGGCCCAGAGATGCCAAAAGGTTGGACATCCCTGGCAGGGGTTCCTCAAAAAATAAAAAAATGAGACTGCCTTATGATCCAGTGGTTTCCCTTCTAAGTATATATCTAAAGAAACCCAAAACACTAATTTGAAAGAATATGTATATATGTATATATATACACATAACACACACACATATATGTTCATTGCATCATTATTTACAATAGCCAAGAAATGGAAGCACCTCAGGTGCCCATCAATAGATAAGTAGATAAAATGGTGGTGGCATATATATATATATATATACAATGGGATATTACTTGGCTACAAAAAATGAAATCTTACCATTTGTGACAACATGGAAGAACCTCAAGGGTATTATGCTAAGTGGAATAAGCAGATGGAGAAAGACAAATACCATATGATTTTATTTATATGTGGAATCTAAAGAACAAAATAAATGAAAAAAAACAAACAGAAACTGAGTCATAGATAAAGAGAACAGACTAATGATGCCAGAAGGGATAGGGATTGGGAGGTGAGGTGAAAAAGGTGAAGGGATTAAGAAGTACAAATTGGTAGTTAAAAAATAGTCACAGGAATGGAAAGTACAGCATAGAGAATATAGTCAGTGACATTGCAATGACCATGTTTGGTGCCAGGAGGGCACTTAAAATATTGGGGGGAGCACTTTGTAAAGTATATGATGGTCTAACTACTACGCTGTGCACCTGAAACAAGTACAAAATAATGTTGAATGAAAACAAACTAAAACTAAAATAAAGGAAGATGTCCTCACAATTCGATACATTTCAACAATGTGGGACATTAATAATGAGAGTGCGGCTCATTATGATAAAAAGAAGAAATTTTAAGGCTGTGGAAATTTTTGTGCCCTTAAATCTCACTAGATGAACAGCTAACTTCTTGACAAGTTTTTCTAAAGCGAAGCAACGTGATCCATAACTCTTCAAAATTTAAAGAGGGCAAATATTCTCTAAAGCTTCAGGAAATATAATACTTTTCTAACCATATGCTAGGGGGAAAAAGCCCTTAGTAAAATGAAAAGGAAGTTGATAGAGTACACTAATTAATCATGCCTTGGCACAGAGAAACCATTATGAATATTCCTTAGAGGCTTAGAAAGTTTCATTGCAAAAATTGCATTAGTTTTATTTCTACCAAACTAGGCAATAACTAGAAGTCTGTGTACTAAGACATTTCTTTTGATGATTGGCAACAAACCCTTTTTCATAGTGGGAATCACTAGATATCAGCTAGAGAGACAGAAACTTAATCTAATGTAATTATTCTGTTCTACAGAACATATACATTTAATGCAATGAGTAAATTTGGTGTCTTCAAAGCTTATTTCTACATGTGGAGTGGCTTGAAAAATATTGTGTTAGAAAATAATCAGAAACACATATTAACACCAAGTGAACTACAAATACATGTCAGCCAGATTTAAGATTAACAACAGCAATAAAACTATGTATCCAAGAAATGATTGAGATTTGGCATAGCAAAGTGGACATAAAAGAGATGTAGAAGATGAATTAGATGAAAAATACATGCTAAGGACTTCAAAACTATGTACCTCCCTAATATAGTGCTCTGCAATAGGTTGGCAATTCTCAAGAGTTTGATTTCTCACATAGGGTACAAGTTAAGTTGCTGTAACACAGAACTAAAAAGAAAGGAGCTTAAAGATAAATTTTTTATTTTTCCTTCTTTTGTTTAGATTTTATTTTTTTTTAAGAGAAGGAAGGGAGAGAGAAAGAGAGGGAGAGAAACATCAATGTGTGGTTGCCTCTCATGTGGCCCCCACTGGGGACCTGGCCTGCAACCCAGTCTTGTGCCCTGACTGGGAATCGTACCAGCGACCCCTTAGTTCTCAGTCCACACTCAATCCACTGAGCTACACCAGCCAGGGCAGATTTTTAATTTTTCTAATGTAAAATTTCTGCTCCACGAGGTCCTCCAAGGACAGATGTGATGTTTGGCATTGCCTTCCTCACACGTGGCTTCCATCTCTAGAAGGTGTCTACTTCAGTTGTCCCCAAGTGTAGTAAGAAGGAAAAGAAGGAAAGAGGAAGTTGAGAAGTGCAGCTTCCTACTGCTCACATTCCCTTGGGGGAAATTTGGTAAATGCAAATGAAGTCAGGAAAATGCAGTCTAACTGGGTAAGCTTCTGCTCGCTCAAACTTATATGAGGACTATGTGTGACTTACTAGTAAAAGGAAGTGAGGAGAATGGTGTGGGGTCCAGTTGATGGTGTCTATTAAATACGAATAAAGAATTTAAGATTTGAGAATAGACACATATGTGCACATACATATACAAATAAGTTGGGGGCTTGCTTGTACTTGTTATAAGTAAAAGGGTGAATGTTGCTAAACCATGTAGATAATTTACTCTTTGAGGAAGCAGAGAACATGTTGATATAGAGCTTGAGGTTAAGTAAAACAGCAAAAAATAAAAAGAAACAGAAATGAGTTTTTCTCTCCTCTCTTCTTACTGATTTCTATTTTCCACATTTACTCCTTATTTCCAGCTCAATGCAAAAAACAAAAGTAGGTCAGTAAACATGTTTCCATGGTATTTGAAATTTCTCTCTTAAAATAAAACTAGAATACCGGCCCTGTTGGTGGTCAAGATATCACCTACTTGTAGCAAGATGATATCAGATTCACATTTCCTGATGTGGTACCACATGATCATTAATTTGTTCCCACTGTGTGTGTGTGTGTGTGCACGCGTCTGTAATCCATTTTGTTGGGTTACAATCTGTGTATGGTTACAGATGGTCCATTTTTCCCAGGCTACATGTTTCTGAGACCCAAAAGAGTATTTCTCTGTCTCCTCTCCTACATTCTTTTTAAAAAAACATTTACCAATCTACATTATATTTTTTCCAGGTAGTTGTAGGAGTTTCTAAGTCAATAACAATACATCCAAGCCCTTCTTTGATGAAAAAATGTGAGGTCTGCCCTCTCCTTAGGTATTGTTCCTGCCCTCCCATGGCTAGTTTGCATGCAGCGCCCATTGTTTTCTTCCCTTTAAGCGAAGCTTCGAAGTGGCAATTGTATCTTTCATAGACATCATTGAGAGAAGAATCTGGAGAGCTCTGGGGCTTCATTTCCTCCCTGGTTCTAATAGTGCAGAAACAGTTAGCTCAGCAGGCCCGAGTTACCTCAGCAGATATACAGGCTGATACCAGCTACTGAAATCCGGCGACTTTCTTTTTCTAATAAGCCTTTTTTGAGGGTCAGAAAACTTCTGTTATAACATTTTGGTCTAGATATACTCTGCTCCTATATGTAGTGCATTAACAGGGTGGGCCCCTCAAGGTGTCTTTTTCATTATGTTAATTCACTTATGCCTGGTCTATGTACAGCTCTCCATGGGATCTTGCTGAGAGGGTCATATGTGCTCTACTAGTTTACTGTTTCTAGTTTTCTCTTATAGTCACACAAACTGTCACTAGTAAGATGTGTTTCTAAGCCCCTTTGTGTGATAATCATAAAAATGGCCACTATCCACCAATGCCCATTTAAGACCTCACCAATTTTCCTGGTAGCTCCACAGTGCAGGGAATCCTAAATGCACCACCATTGTGGCTGATATATTTTTGTCATACCTTTGGCGCCTCCTGCTGCCAATGCCTTCTACTCCCAGTCTCCACTGGAATTACAGAGAGGAGCACATTTAGTTTTCATTTATTCTTTTTTTTTTTTTTGAAGGCCTTTCACCCAAGAACCAGAGGATAACCTGAGTTATAAGCCATGCAAGTGCTCAAAATCCATCTCTCCTTTTCGGATCCCTTCGGCAAGAGGCAGGCCTGGCTTTCCCTAGTTACTAGGACTCACAGAGCTGAATTTCAACCACATCCACTCATTCCCACTTGGATGTTTCACTGTCACCTCCAGTGTAACACATCCTAGAATGAACTCATCCTTCACTCCCACTCATGTAATCTCTCTTTATCTCAAGTTCTCCACTTAACAAAAGGCCAAACCAAAAGTCTGGTCGTGAGTTTTGACTCTTTTTTCTTTCTCTTCTCTTGCTTCGTCCTATCATCAAACCTCACTTAAATTTACCTCCTAAATATCTCTCAGATCTGTTTATATAGCTCAAGCCCCACTTCCAGTCACTGTGTATTCAGAGAACAACAGGGTTTTGGATGGATTACTACAAATGCCTCCTCAAAGTTCTTGTCTTCAGTCTGTTGGCCTCTATTCTTTGTGGAGCAAGCAAGTCACTTGTAGCACAAATCTGATCACATCATTCTCTTGTTTAAAACTCTTCATGGTTTCAAACCCTTGTCTGAGGTATCATTGGCATATAAGTGGAACCTAATCAACAAAACAAGCAAGAAAGCAAAATATAACCAGAGACATGGAAATAAAGAACAAACTGACAGTAACCAGAGGGGAGGTAGAAGGTGGCATAATAGGAAAGAATGGGAAAGGTTGTCAAGGAACATGTATAAATGACCCATGGACAAAGCCAATGGGGGGTAGGATTGAGGGTAGAGGGCAGGGATGAGTGGGGTGTGGGAAAGTGGTGGCCGGAAAATGGAGGCAACTGTACTTGAACAACAGTAAAAGAAAACAATTTTAAAAATTATACTCTTCAGGGTTTCCCTTTGTTTTTAAATTGAAGCCCAGAATTATTGCCATGATCTGTAAAGTCACGTATCACTATGTGTCACGTATCACTATGTTTCTGCCAATGTGTCTTGCCTTATCTGTCTAACTTAATTTTCCCATCCCTATTTTTGTCAGTAATAGCTTTTTCCAAGGATCCTGTCTGATTCTTCTTCTCTGTTGCCCTTGCATAAATGTAATTTCTAAATAAGACCTTAAATTGCTACTTTAAAAATATATCTTCAAATTATCCCATTCTTTTTATGCCTACTGCAACCGCCTTAATTCCTGCTTTCATCCAAGCAAGGCTGGTGGGCTGGGAGGAGGGCCATGCCAGAGTGGAATTCTGCTACAGGAGCACCCCACGCTCATTCCTGTATTAATGGGAATAGTTTTCCTTGCTTTCTCCCACTCTTTAAGTATAAGTTCAAGTTCTGCTTCTTCCTTAAACCCAGATCAACCCAGTTCACACAACTCTAAATTCTTACTACACATTAGCACCTTACTGTATGTAACCATGAGGACACTGTTTTTTAGCTTATGGTCCTTTAACTACTTGCAGAGCATGAGAAATTTATGAGGTTAATCCTCCAAGTATGTATTTTTAATGAGATTCCTGAAGTTCTGGCCTAGGGGAACAGTAGGCTGTTTATCTTCTTTCCTTCCTAGTCCTTTCCTCTTCCTTCCTTTGCCGTTCTGACAACTGACACTTCTCAAGGAGAAAAAGGCCTCCAGTATTACTCAAATTGTATAATGGAAAATCAGGGAGTATGAAAGACTCTTTTTCTAGGATCTCCCACCTTTTGGGTCTTAAGTCATTTCTTTCCATCTGAATTGTTTGTTCTGTTTCTTATTCTCTTCAATGTTCTAGGTGTATTAACCTGGACTGTGGCATTCACCCCTTGCAGAGTATCTCGTACACACACTGGATGTGGTCATATGTGTACATAATATCTGAGGCAAAGCCAAGACTTTGAAACAGTTGGAATGTGAAGATGGAAAGAACGCAATTGAAAAATTGCTGAGTCGGTCCTGATCTGTCTTACTTAGAAATTTCATGTTATATGAGATAATATATTTGCAGCATTACTTAAGCCATTTAAGTTGATTTTTTAAATACACACAGCCAAGGCATCTTTTTGGATCAGGAGAAAAAGAAGGAGGGCAGAGACAAGAAGCTGCATAAGTTTAAAGGCAGGGGGGAATTAAACTCTCCTTCAGGAGCTGTTGTGAGAGGATCTTGCCCAGAAATACATAAATTCACATGAACGGAGACAGAAATAAGGAACTGAGGAAAAGCTTTGTTATTTCCTACACCAGATAAGTTAGTACAGGCAACTGTGAATTGCTACTATGATTGCCAACCAGTGTACTTTTCCTCAAAAAACCTTCATACTTCCAGTCCAGTAGTTCGAGTGCTCTATAAATCTGACCTGCACATTGCATCATTTATTATTAAGGAATTTAAAAATGTGACATGAGGGATATACTCCTGAAATTGGAAATAGCTTTGGAAGTGTAAGGACAAGATTGCAGAGGTAGCTTCAGAAACAAGTGGCAAAGTAGGGATCTCTGAATATTAAAACTGCTTGTATTTTACTTCTCATTTTGTCTTTCAGTTCTGAGCATATTCTGTTTTCAGGGAGCTTGTTTAGAGATTCTGATAGAGAAAACAGTTACCCCTCAACTCCCTGTGGAATAACTCTTTCTCTTTCAGCTGTCAGGAGGATTCTCTTCAACTGAGCAAAAGCCTTAAGATTGATGCAGGGTGGAAGAGCCAAATCAGCTCTGCTGAAACAAAAAATGGCAGCTCTGTCATTGTCACATCACCATTAGGGCCATGAATGTAGGAGAGCAAAAACTTAATGATAGATAGCATTCCTTGCTTTTTTCTGGTTATAGGCTGAGGAAATAAAGATAACTTGCTCTTTCTTCGTTGGCCTAGAATGAAGGCCAAAAGTAGAGCTGTGTAGTGGAGAAACTGTGTGAGTTATATATGGAAAATTTCCTTTCCCTTTGCCCCAAAACTTACTACATTTACTGTTCTCTGCTTTACTCATCCAGTTGTGCATTTAAGAGCTGGGAAAACCCCTCGATAGATGACTCCTAGACTTTCTCCTCTGTTCTAAGCAAACATCAACTTTTTGTTGGATATTTCCCTGATGCACTTGTGACTTCAGATATGTGAGCTGACCTAACCATGTCCTACCCAAACCCCACCTCAAGCCACCTCTCCATCCTGTAGCTGATTTCTTGGTAAACGTTTTCTAAAAACAAACAAAGCAAAGCAAAAGCCCTCAAATCTGGCTATCATTCTTTCTGTTTAGAGGCTTCATTCAGGTGTTCACCAATAGTTGCCTAGTTTACTCCTAATGCCTCTCTACTTTAAAAAAAAATATTTCATTTATTTTTTTATTTTTTATTTTTTTAGAGATTTTTTATTTATTTATCTTTAGAGGGGAAGGGAAGGAAAGCGGGAGAGAAATATCAATGTATGGTTGCCTCTTGTGCATCCCCTGCTGGGAACTGGCCTGCAACCCAGGGCATGTGCCCTGACTGGGAATCAAACCGTGATCCTTTGGTTCGCAGGCCTGTGCTCAATTCACTGACCTACACCAGCCAGGGCTGAAATATATTTTATTGATTATGCTATTACAGTTGTCCCATTTCCCCCCCTTCATTCTCCTCCACCCTGCACACCCCTTCCCACCCACATTCCCCACCTTTAGTTCATGTCTATGTGTCATAAGTTCTTTAGCTTTTACATTTCCCATACTATTCTTGCCCTCCCCCTATTTTCTACCTACCATCTATGCTACTTACTCTCTGTACCCTTTCCCCCCTCTCCTCCTCCCACTGCCCTGTCGCTAACCCTTCATGTGATCTCCATTTCTGTGGTTCTGTTCCTGTTTTGGTTGCTTGCTTAGTTTGTTTCTGTTTTTGTTTTAGGTGTGGTTGTTAATAATTGTGAGTTTGCTATTTTTTTACTGTTCATATTTTTGTCTTCTTTTTCTTAGATGACTCTCTTTAACATTTCATATTATAAGGGTTTGGTGATAATGAACTCCTTGAACTTGACCTTATCTCAGAAGCACTTTATCTGCCCTTCCATTCTAAATGAAAGCTTTGCTGGATAGAGCAATCTTGGATGTAGGTCCTTGCCTTTCATGACTTGGAATACTTCTTTGCAGCCCCTTCTTGCCTGTAAGGTCTCTTTTGAGAAATCAGCTGACAGTCTTATGGAACTCCTTTGTAGGTGACTGTCCCCTTATCTCTTGCTGCTTCTAGGATTCTCTCCTTCATTTTTATCTTGGCTAATGTAATTATGATGTGCCTTGGTGTGTTCCTCCTTGGGTCCACCTTCTTCGGGACTCTCTAAACTTCCTGGACTTCCTGGAAGTCTATTTCCTTTGCCAGATTGGGGAAGTTCTTCTTTATTATTTGTTCCAATAAGTTTTCCACTTGTTCTTCCTCTTCCCCTTCTGGTACCCCTATAATTCAGATGTTGGAATGTTTAAAGATATCCTGGAGGTTCCTAAGCCTCTCCTCATTTTTTTGAATTCTTGTTTC
>PVKM010026201.1:0-19502 GCA_004027735.1 Carollia perspicillata | reverse complement strand
CCTATTTTATAAACTGCGAAAGTGGTTACTTTTCTGAGGAAAGTATCTGTCCACATTGTTGCTGTATCTCTTTAGAAAAAGCTGGCACAGAAAAACACTGTCTTTAATTGTGTGTTCATGAGGACAATGCCAGGATAGAAGGAAAAATTACACTCAACATCCTTTTAGAATGACTGCGAGGATAGTAAACACTGAATTTGAATAAAACGCACTTGTGAGAAAACTAGCTATGGGAGACAAAATACATAAAAAATAAAGTTCTATTTTATATTATGAAACTTTGAAAACTATCATAAATATTTCAAAAAATGCGGCAATAGCCCTGATGGCGCAGCTCCCTTGGTCAGAGCATCAGCCGGATATACCAAGTTTGTGGGTTCCATCCAAGTCAGGGTACATGAAAGAAGCAACTAAAAATGTATATACATAAGTGGAAACAAATCCATGTTTCTCTCACTTCTGTACTATATCTCTAAAATAAATAAATACATAAAAATTTAAAACTTTGCAGCTACAAATTTTCAGTAAAGAAAATATTTCAGCACAATAAAAGCATCACTAAAATAAAAACTTTAAATATTTGGTAAAATTTTAAAGCTGTGATGCAAAAGAGGATTTAAAGTAGAAAAACTTTCAATTTATTGTGTTGTTTCTAGGAACTATAAGAAACAAAATACTTTCTTGCTATGTTGGTTGTGATAGAATAAGACCAAAGGCAATAACATTTACTTCATAGGAAATGTTGGTAAGAATTTCAGTTGCAAATTAGATCTTATTGTTGTATAATTATATCTAAAGAAAACTTCTAAATGTTCTCCTATTTCTGCCTTTAAATAATAGGTAATATTGTTCTGCGATTGCAGAATAACCTGTCCTTTCCTCTGATATACTGATAACCCTGTATTTTGATGGAGTATTTTAAAATCACTATAACATTGCCATTTTATTGCCACTACTTCTTCACCAAAGAAAAAAATATGTACTTTTAGCCCCAACTAGGAAATAATTTTTGTACCATTAGCTCTTATTGTTTAGTTGCTAAAAATTTAAGTTTAGACTTAATACCTTTATATCTTTAAAATGTATTCTAATAGATAAAGTGTGAAAAAAAAACAATTCAGTCTCTTTCACAATGATCCTAATTATGATCATAGGAAAAGATCCTTTTCCTAATTTCACTGCATATTGTTTTGTGTCTGAGGGCAATCACCTTCTGAGAAAGAATTGTCCATTGCCTCTGAGTTCAGGAGACCAAGTTATTGCATTTTTCAAGGAAATGAGTCTATTTTTTGTCATCATTTTCTTAACTATCACTCATTTATATACCATATTGAGATCACTTTTTAACTCACATTCTCATGTTTTATTTTAGGGTTCTTTTATCGAACACTTTCACAACAGGTGCTCAAAAAGTATTTTAATAAATCAAAGGATCTTAAGGTATTAAGTTATTCTAATGAGATTATTCATGTAAGTCTCACTAACAACACCATCTGAAAAAGACAGACTCTCTTTTCTGCTTTCATTGATATTTTCTGTCTTGATGCTTTTTCTTTCTTAACTGTTTGTTGTGTCTGCATGTGTGTTTTCCCAAAGAGAAACCTGGAGCAACTTGGTTTCTCTGTTTACATTTTGCTGTTTTTATTGTGTATCTCTTTAGATATATGCTCAGTCATCTAATTGCTTCCTAACTTAGTCTCAGAAGATTTCTTTATCATTTAGGGTTATGTAAACTAAATGTGGCTTTTTAAAAACACTACACACTGTTAAACAGAATTTGAAAACCAATAACTAATCTTTTTATCTGTTACCTAAAGCTTCAACTTTGATTTAGAGTGCTAAATGTTACTTTTTCTAGCCACTTCTATTTCAGGTATTTCTTTTTAAACTTTAGTAGAGATAAAATTTGTTTCCTCACAAAACTATCTTTTTCTGCAGTACTCTGCAGAAATAAAATATCTGGTGTTACTGTTTCCAAGTAAAGCAATACAGTTAAAGCTCTTCAGCAGTGTACCATTTAAAAAATAATTTTCTTTGTACTTCTGTAGAATGATGGAATTATATAGTATAAATAACTCTTATTAAAATTCCATAACAGTTATTAAATATTATAAATGCCACATAATGAGCTAGGAGACAAATATATTTTTAAAAATATTATATAAAGTGGTTTAAATAAGAGATAAAATTCTGTATGCGTAAGAAGGATGGGTGTCTGGACAGAGAGGGCCAGCAGAGCTGGGGAAGGTTTCCATTGGAGGTTATATCTGATTTTATTGTCAAAAAGTATTGGAAGTTTGTCAAGTTAAATGGTAAAAACAGGAGTTTCTCTAAGAAGAAGGTATAGTAGGTACAGATTTATGAAGTTGTAAAAATATCTGCACATTTAAGCACTGCCAGTGGTTAAATATAACCATAATACAATGTGCAAAGTGTATGTGGAGACGATACCAAGAAGAAAATACACAAACCAAATCAGGACACATCCAGGACCTAGAAGAATAATTTAAAACTTACCTTGGATTCCAGTCAGGAAGTTACAAATAACAGTTTTGCCTTTTAGAAACTTTACTACAGTAATAAAAGGGAGGAGGAAATTGGAAATTTAAAATAACAGATATTAGGAAAACAATTAGGAGGTCCTTTAATAAGTGAAGACAGCCATAATGAAAACCTGAATGGAGGCAATGAGAATGAGTATAAAGATGAGTGGATAAACTCAAGAGATATTAAAGAAGTAGAATAAATACATCTTTGTCATCTTTTAGACATGTGAGTAATAAAGAAGACAGTTTTGACCGACTACATAATAGATTGAGTGGTTAAGCTATTAAAAAATGAATTTTAAGGTGAAAATAATTGGCTTTAACCACAGATAAGAAATGTCTTGTAAAACCAACAATACCCAGTAAATAATCAGGTATATGGTTTTAGAATCGATGTAATCAGGTTCAGAGATTTTCACATAATGGTTGTAGCTGAGACCAAAAGAGTAAATGGGATTACACATGCCAAATGGGGTATCGGGGGGGAAAAAGAGAAGTGAGGAGAACAACTCTGGAGAAAACTACACTTTAGATCAATTAAGAAAAGGACATTTAGAAAAAAAAAAGACAAAAAGAAATACTCAGACACAAGGGGAAGACCAAGGAAACTAGTATCATGAAAACTAAGACAGAAAATCATTGTAAGGAGACACAACAGATGATTAACAGTGACAAATATACTAGGGGATCAAGTACGATAACAAAAAAAAATCATTGTACTGAGCAATGAGGACAGTTTCCTATGATTTTAGCAAGAATCACTTCAGTGGATTACCACTTAGAGAAATAAGTTCTATCTGGTTTCTGAAATAGTTTTCACAGAATTATCTGAAGTCTTAATTCCCACTCTGAATTAAGCTTCATGTATTGTTTTCAAATTTCTCTTCAACAGAAAATATCAGAGAGGCAGACATTATAGAGATATCACAGTGTTTTGAATATAGTAACCAAAGTAAACAATAACCCCAACTGCATAAGGATAATGGTTAATTAGGACTCTAAGCAGTCATTAATTTAACAAAACATTTGAATATTTTCTATGTGGCAGGCTTTGCGATGGACACTTTCATATATATGTTATATGTGGCAAACTACTATAGTTTAGTTTAATATAATACTTCCTTCTACCATCTTATATATGTTTTCTGATTGCATACATAGTGCAGTTTAAATGCTAATGTTAATTTTTAACTGCACACTAAAACTGAAATGTAGAGATTACATTTTAGAACATGCAACCACTCAATTGTAATAGGTTACTCTTCCGGAGACAAATTGTGGCTCCTCCATTGGCAAATACTTGGGTCGATGACCTAATAAAGGAGCTTACTTATTTTAAAAATTGAAATCAGTAAGAGGGTAAACATATGTCTTTGATTTCTAATTTCCCCTGTTCTAGGGCCCAGAACTCTTGGATGACACTTAGGTCATGGAGGGATCTTGGCCCCCTGAAATTTGACAACAGAGGGAGAGAGTCCTACATATACGACTCAACATGTCACAGCATTGTTATGTTCCTGTGAAGATGCTATTTGGTTTGAGTAGCTATATTTTTTATCCACAACTTATTAGTGAACTATTATTGAAAAGGAAATACCTGTGACTGAAGCCATTTTGCCAGCTAATTTCCAAAGGAAACCTCTACTGGGAACTACTATTTTAATGAACAAAGGGCTCCTGTGGAGGTGCATAACGGTGAGGTACAGAATTCAACAGTGCTTCAGTCCTCTTCATTATCGAGAAGCTTTGTGACACAGTAATACAAGTGGCATTCACTTCACTTTGACACGTTGTATATTCTCTCCATACAAAACATTCATTTCCAAAATGAGTGCTAAAATTTTGAAAATTAATGTAAAAAATGTGCCAACATGAAGATATACCTATATTCACTAATGAAAAACATTTACCACTGAAAGATAAGGGCAACTTTAAAGAGAAAAAGGGTTCAAGGAGCTATAACAGAGATTGTATACTTTTGAATATAGTAACCAAACATAATTTAATAACTGTGATTGAATAAAAGTCGTGGTTACCCTTCCAATTTTTTAAGGACTTGAGTGTTAGCTAAACTGACTCACACCCCCACACTAAAGAACACACATGCATATAGACACATGCGCACAAACCACCACCACCACCAAATCTTACTTGGCTATGGTTGTATAGAAGATTTCTCCTGCACTTGTGTCTCAAAGGGAATGCAGCAACATGAGAATAAAATCCATTGTAAGCAGCACTCCACTTGAGGTAATGTGGGAATTATTAGTTGCATATGTTTTATAAGAAGGTAAATCATTTAACAGGCATAATGTATATATATTTATTGCATATATGTAACTTTCAACTCCCCCAAAACTTAGCCTACTATTGACTGAAAGCCTTACCAATAGCATACACCATTGATTAACACATGCTTTGTATGTCGTACTTTACAGAAGATGTTCTTAAGAAAATCATAAGGAAAATACATTTACAACGTTTAATGAAAAATTATGTACATAAGTTGAGGCATGTAGTTCAAACCTGTGTTATTCAAGGGTCAACTATATCTATATAGCTAATTTTATATCTTTATGTCATACCTTCAGTGTCTAACACATTTTTGGCATTAAATGCATATTTACTGAATGGATTATTTTTCTACTCCAAAGCACATATTTCAGATGTTTAAAATTTGTATTTACATTAAAACATATACTATTACAACTAAAGTATTAAATATTAAAGCCCATTCATTGTACGAATGAATAGTTAGCCACAAGAAGATAAAATTTGCTCAATGTTACACAGTACTTACTATTTTTAACATATTTAAATTTATCTAACAGTTACAAAGACATTATTGAGAGAAACCAAAACATACTCTAAAATCGATATACATATACTTTTTCAGAAAATGAATCCTTCCAATGAATTTTACAAACGTGTGATTTGGGTTAATGCCACTCATTTCTTCCTGTTGCTGGCTGAGTCTATGCAATATCTTACAGAGTTTGAATCTCTCATCTGCTACTTTCTTCATCTCGTTTACTTCTTATGTGGTCATATGATAAAGAGTCAGGGGCTTAAAGATATTCTCTGATTCCTCTCCCCCGGTTAGTCATCTCAGAGTAAGAGCTTGTTCTGCTTCTATATAGTTCTCTAAAGGGTTGACGACTACTCTCTGATGTTGGTTTTGGTCCCAATCTACACTAATCGTCCTTGAACAATTAATAGAATTTTAATTTTTTATGTCTTTGTCCTTTCGTCCTATGTACATTGCATGTGTTGCATCGCTTTGCTGAATTCAGCTCCTTTACTTGTGTAGCACACTGGACTTATTCTGGTCTCTTCATGAAGAACAGGCCATGGGCTCCCAGGCTCTAGCCTAATAACCTAGCCACAGAGGTCACTTTTCAGAAACAGAGTTGGGAAAAAGTTTATGGTTGTTTGTATGGAAACTAACACAATAATTAATAAACAATAGTACAAGAATAAACTCTGTTTTGAGTACTGACGACTGTAAACTTGCTTTTGCCCCATCCTGTGTATGTATTTCCCCTTTCTCTCTGGTTGGGCAACACGCTGGGGACATGTAACCATGCACTTGCTGCTCACCACTTCAGTCTGATCACCAGACTGGTAGCAGACATTCTGTCCTAAATCTTCTGACAGACCGTATACACGCTTAACACTGGGTTGCTGTGTGAGAAAAATAGCCCCTAATTAAAGAGAAGCATATAAAGGTGATTTCTGTGAAAACAAACAGAATCTGCTTTTTGGCTTTATAGTTTCTCAACTTTAGATGTGTTTATAATACTACTTTTCGAAATACATTTGTTGATTCCTGCATTTATTCACTCATTCAAGAAATATTTACTGTCGTTTACCATTTGCCAGGCACTATTCTGTGTCCTGACACTACACAGCCCTTATATAGTGGAAAGAGAGAGAAAACAGACAAACAAGTAGCTCGCATGCTAAAAGAGCCAGATGATGGGACAGGAAGCATTGGGCGGTAAAGATTCTGCATTAATTTAGGTCTTCAGTTCTCACTGATAAGGTGGTACAAGAAAGTGCTTGGAAATAAGTGAAGGAGTGGCCACCATGCAGCATTCAAGTGAGATGTTGCAAACTGTGGGACTGGAAGCTGCAGATGCCACGAGACTGGAACTGGGCTTGGTCCTTGACCCACTGTAGGTTTGATTTATAACAGGAAGTTCATTATTGATCAGAAAGAGCTACTTAGTGGGAGAAAAGTAGAAGATATGGTCGTAGTGGACACAGAACCAAGATCATGTCAAGCTGTAAAGACTATCATGAGAGCTTTCACTCTAGGAAAGATTAGAAACCACTGAAGAGTTTAAGTAGCTCCAGTGATGCAAGGTCCCACCCTCGTATCCTGAAAATTTGGAATTGTTGAGAAAGAGCCTTACAAAACCTAGCTAATACTGCACTTGCACTTTCTGCAATAGTTGCATTTTATCCAACAGTAGGTTGGAATCACACAAATAACTTTTTTTTAAAAAATGTGTATTCAAGAAAAACATCTCCAAAAATTCTGATTCAAGTAGATTGAGTAGAGTATAGACAAGCTAATTCAAGTAATGTGTCTCATTTCTTCCCCAACAGACTGAGGAATTCATTACCTTATAAATAAAAAAGAATAGGGGCATAGAGCAGATTAGTTTTGATGGAGGTAGGTGGTTCGGACGAAACTTGAATACGGGCCATATGGCATTGAGAATTAATCGGGTAACAAGTGAAGGAGCAAAGACTAAGTGATCTGATTAGACAGTGAGTACTAAAGTCAGAACAGATGTAAGAAAGGGACACAGGCAACTTAGAAACATAAATTAGACAACTAAAACTGTTTAAGTGGAGAAAAACTTACCTTTGTGAACATACGAATTCTGACAACGCTTTATGTGAGGGTTACATATAATCTAGTGTGTTATTTGTCTATTCATTTTTAGTATATTAGCCATCAATGGCATATGTATCGATGAAATAATTTCTCAATAAAGTTAAGAATGCAAACATAAAGGGCAACTCATGAAAGGCATTCTAAAATTCCCCTAATGAAGCTAAATTAAGTTGGATACATGAGGTACATGGGATTACAAGTTACACTTTAAAAAACTATAAATACAGTGTGTGTGGTACAGTCAGGTTAATAACAATAATGAAAACCATAACTTCTACAGGTCTTGACTATTCTATTTTTAAGTTGCAACCTTAATATGGAATTATCATATTTTCCATTTAATTTAGAAATGCATTTCTACAGGTTTTAAATTGACCTGACATTTCTTTTGCTTGGTGGTGCCACCACGACTTCATGATCACTGACTATTTAGCACTGAGAAAACAAAATTTTAGAAGAGGGTTTATGTGTGCCTGCGAAATGCTAATAATGCAGCAGCTGCTGCATCCTTTGGATTAAGAAATAACATAAAATTGAGAGTGCATCTCCTCAGCCTTACTTAATGGTTTATAAATCACTTGTAATATAAAACAAAAATGTTTCTTTTTTCTTTTGCGACCTAGAATTATATACTAGGTCGATATATACTTTTTAAACATTATGTTTCCCTTTCTGTCTCCCCTCCTCTCAATATATTCATTATATTCTTTTTAGTTCACAGTTCTTTAAACTATAATGATCTTCTAGAACATGCCAAGACATAGTAATAAAACTTAGAACTAGAATCAACCTTACAGATGATCTAATACACCTGATGTATTCAGACATCAAGAAACCAAGCCCTTGGGAAGTAAAGTGCGTTCTCCAAAATCACACTTTGTGGGTTAGAAAACCAAGAGACCGATCTGTCGTAGACTTCTGCTGGTTTGACAAAATTGGCCACATTCAGACATGACCTGAAGATCAGTGTCATGTTAAGAGAAATACACAGTGAATGAAAAAATTTAAAATAAGAATTACTCTAGCCAAGCTTGATTAGTTTTTTATTTATTGCTGCCCATTATTTAGCATATTTTGTTTTTCCCCATCTTCCACGGTTTATATTTTATGTTTGGGTTTAATTTTTCCTCAGAATTTGGCTCTAAATGTCACCTATCTTCAGGTAATAGACATTGCACATATATTGATCATCTTTCATCTCTTTCACTTGATTTTTCATTTTTAATAATTCTTCAAGTTTGCGTGTTATTCCTCAAGTGATTTTCTTTAATTATTGATTTTATAATTCCTCCCAATATGGAAATCTTATATGCAAAATAGTGTCAACGTGCATTTTTAGCTTAAAAGTTGTATACCAGGTTTTTTGCTGTTTCCAAAACTGTCTTATTCAGTCCCTCGGAAACTGTACTCATTTAGTAACTATATACTGAGCTCCTGTTGTATGCCGTGCTTAATGCAAAGCCATGGAGATACCAAGAAGAATAATACATGCTCCTTACCCTTCACCGTTTCACATTACAGTAGCTGATCAGCTTGCCTTGTCACTCCATTATTCAAATCTGTTTTAGGTTGTGGGGTATGTTGAGGTGCGGGCACAGAGGGGAAATGGGGACAGAAAGGGACTTTGCTTGGGGTGCTGGGCACTTGATGCAGTGTGCAGATGATGTTTTATTGAGTTGTACACGTGAAACCTGTACAGTTTTATGAATGAATGTCACCTTGATAAATTCAATTTTTAAAGATCAACCTTTGTAACATTTTTCCAGGATATAAAACAAAACAGGAATATGCTCTGTCCTACCACAATAGTAACCCTATCCTTCAGTCCATCAGCCCATGTACTTACCACTTTATTAACATTTTCTACCTCAGGAAGGCTGTGTATCTTCATAGTATTTAATAACAAAACTCCAGAAGCAACCTGCCTGGGTGTACATCTAACTTTGCCTTTTGTACATACTATCTGTGTCATCTTGGAAATATAGTTAAGCTCCCTTATTTTTTATCTGTAAAATAAGAATAATAGTAGTATGTACTTAGTATGATTATTGCAAGAATTGACTTAATATTCTAAAATACTTAAGACAAAGTTTGGCATATAATAAAGGTTATAAAATGTTAGCAATTATTATTTGGAAAATCAAAAATAATTTATCCTTTACCCCAATACAAAAATTCCCTTTCTCATAATTTTAGTATCTGTTATGAAGCTTATATTTCTTGAAAATGTATGCAATTTCTTAACTTAAATGTTTACATGATGTTTATTCAATTAATTGTGTACCTAGACAAATTAGATTCTTGTTTTTGCATTATATATATATTTTTAGATTATATTATCTTTATGGTGAGGATTGTATATAATGCAATTCAGACATTTGGAGATGACTTTTTATATTGCTAATGTGTCAAAATTCTTTCTTTATATACAAGAATGAACATACTCATTTGGGTGCAAAGTCACTCCTTTCTCCCCTCTGCTTCTCTCTCTTCCCCTTTCTCTCTTCCTTCCTTCCCCTCCCCCTCCCTGTCTTTTTCTCTCTATTCCTTATCAATGTCTTACCACGGGCCATCAGTGCAATTAAGGGCCAGTGGCAGAGACAGTGGTATCCAACTCTTCTTTTCTTCCCCTTCGGGAGATCAAGTATTTGAAAATGTCTTCATTTTTCTTATTAGTGGTATCATATTGTGCCTTGTATAATGTGCACCCATTTTTCTGGCCCAAAATTTCAGAAAAAATCTTTCATTTTAATTTTTTAATTCAATTTTTCATTTATTTATATTTAGATACTTGATTGTATTATAAAAGAATTTTAGTATTTACTTTTGAATATATTATGGTACAAGAAATTTTATATAACAAATAATTATAAAACACAAAACAGATACAAGCTGTTTTACTACCCATGTATAATGTGCTTCTTTATTTTTCCCTCATAAATTTAGGCAAAAACGTTGCACATTATACATGAAAATAAACTTTATCAACATACTCTTTGATCTTGTTTCTTTTTCATTCTTTTCTTATATTTCTTAATGAGCTATTGCAAACAACTATACATGTGAGTATAGAAAGATATATACAAAATCTGTCCAGAAACTATTTAGCCATATAATATGAAAAATAGAGACATTTACTTAAGAAGGTACAAGATACAAGAAACATTGTACAGAGGACAATGACACCTCACTTCCCTTCAAAGTAGGCACCTTGGGACCTCACACAGTTCTCCCAGTCACCATCAGCTGCCCTGTTGTATTTTCCTCAATCTCATTGATGGTCTGAAATCTCATTGATGGTGCCTTTAACTTTTGGAAAAGCCAGAAGTCACAGGGTATCATATCAGGGATGCAGGGGGCTAAGTCACCTGGGCAATTAGATGTTTCACCTAAAAACTCTGCATGAGACTTGATACGGTAGCAGATACATCACCGTGATGAAGTTGCCAATCACCAGTTGCCCATATCTGTGGACTCCCGAATCATCCAAATAGATTCTTCCAAAGGAATGTTCAAGCTTAACACAAAATTTGATACAGATCTGTTGCTCTACTCGCTCAGTCATTTTTAATGCAACAGCCACTCACTCAGTGGTGTCTATCATCCCCACTGACTAGTACAGTGAAGTCGTCATTGTCCACGCATATGAAATCAAGTCCACTTTCCATAGCTGCCAGATTACATCAATGTCACACAAACCATTCTCATATTAACAATGGCTGGACTTTATCCGGAGAGACCTCATATTTTAAAAATATGTGTAAAATCATACATGTTATGATTTTACATCTACCTACTTATTTATAGCTTCTCCAAACTATGAATATTAAATGGTGCAGAAATTTTAAAATCTCTTGTTTTATTTTATAACTAGTGGCATATTCATATTCAGAGATCACTCTGGAGGCCAACCATAAGTATTACCATATATTATGTTTCAAAAGAAAAAGAGTTTTCTAAAAACAAAGACAATGAACCAATATTCTATATTCTGCTACCAGCAGTCATACTTTGTGTTGTTTGTGAAACTTAGTCTTTATCCTATTTTTAAATCATTAGCTTCTAAAGAACAAAACTCAGAAGTATACATTTTTGGTTCACAAAATTATTTAATATTTGATCGTCACAATTCTGTGCCAGGAAGTACAGAAACTAATACAATGTTTCAGGTGAGGGTATGAGGGGCAAGGAGCTTCAGCTCTGTCCACACAGGTCCAAAGCTCGTAAGTGCAAACGCTCAGATTGAAGCCAGGTCAACTTATTTAGAATCCAGTGCTGTGTACACAGGAATGTAGCACCACTAATATTCCACAAGCTATCCTGACATTTTCAGATTACGAAAGGTTACATCTATTTCCTTATTTTCCACTGATTTCTTGCTATTCCTTAAGTAATAATAGTTGAAATACTTAATGTATTTCATTCAAATCTGCCTTTACATTTTTTTGATTACTCATACTATGCTATCTCTGCTGTCTGTGTTATTTCATTAAAGCCAGACATCATTTCTCTTTAATTTTATTATCAAAATCATCCATGACTTATAGATTTAGTTAGGTAAACATATATTCTTGATAAGAATAAATTTATAAAAATAAGCCTTTTGATCAGATACATGTTAATACCCATGTGTGGATATTATATATGGTTGTTAATATTCAATCATCATCTCATTATATCAAAGTAGATCATGAGAGATTATGAGACATAAAAATAGATTGAGAGATTATGAGACTTATTAAAGTATCATAGTGAAGCTATATTGAATCTAGATATTATATGGAGGTATTTGTTTATGTTATGTTAATTATAAAGTGAATGAGCCCACAAATTCTCACACACGCTAGAGTCACTAACAAAATCTCATACATGATTGTTTATTAGAGAATGAATCACTATGCAGAGAGCAATAAAAATTCTTATCTTAGTTTTCCCTCATATGGGGTTTTAAGTTCATGATTATAGATATAGTTGACTCTCAATTATCATAGCAAATAAAATTAAATTTTAATAAAGCAATAAATTCTGTAGCTGTGTTTATAGTTCAAAAAGAAATAGACAAAGGCTAGATTACTATAAAAACTGGACTAACTAGCCACCAATAACAATAGCAAATATTTGTGTAACTCCTGCTCTCCTTATACATCACCCTTGACATAATCCTTACCTACATCATTGACTCATGCAACACATATGTTTTATACATGTATGTTGAAGAATCTCATGTCTTTTAATATTAAATTGAGTCAGTTTGTAGAAATTTTATCAAATGTAACAAAACACTTTTAGAAATAAATGAACTATAGAGAATGAACCATAGATCAGTAAGATGTTAACACTGAGATAAAAATAGCATCAAATATATTTCAAAAACTTTAATAATTTCCCAATAAAGTTTATTCCTGTTTAACTTTGGGAGTGGATATTTTGACAACTAAAACATCCAAACATCCATATATCCATCACATGCTTTTAGGTTAATCCAAGAAAAAACAACAACAACAACAAAAAAACCCACAAAGAAAAACAACACATATTCCTCCTTCAAGGATGGAAAAGATTTTCAAGCAATTAAATTTAAAAGAAAGATTTCACTTGGGTTTTAGAAAAATATGGTGGATGTTGTTTTCAATAATATTATGTAATATTTATAAACAAGTTCTCTAGCACTGCTTCTTTTGGAATATTTCAATAAAAATAATGGAACTAAACAAAGATGTGACTCAGTGAAATATATTCTTCAGACACACATAGGGCTTCGTGATTGCCCTCACTACAATATAATGGGCAAAAATCCAAAGGGAAAAATTAAATTGTGACCACTGAAAATATGACAGGCATATCAATATTTTGTCAGCTTTCTAAACCTAGGACTCTTTTCACTGTGCCATGACAGGATAAATTTATGACCTTTTAAAACCAATGTCTGATATAAAATCAAAAAAAATCTAGAAATGTCTCATATGTACTACCATGACATTCAGGTCATCTATAACTCCTTCCAGTGTCCATTGATTGTCACTTTGGCTCACTACCTGAAGTCCATTTCTAGGTTTGGAGTCTTGAGAAAAAGAAAACAAAGGAAAAAAACCTCCTATTTTAAAGCTTTGCTTATGTTAGGGGACCAAAATATATGATTTTTCAATCATTGTTTTCATTTCCCAGATTGATTTAAGGTATAAACATTTAAAATATCAAAATAAATGGACTGACTGTCCATAGAGTAAATATTCAACATATATTACTTGTATCATACAAGTTTAGGATGAATTATGCTGAGCATCAATGTTTATTTTTCATCCACCATCTCACCCAGATGATGGTCTAAGACAATCTTAGAAACTCTATTTCCAGTTTTAATGGTATCTTCAAGTTCGGACATACACCCAAATCCGGCCAATGTGATAGGAAGGTTGGTATATTGTATCCTGAGGAATGTTGCCTCACTGAGAAAAGAGGTATAATTTCTAGATGTGATCTCGTGTACTGATCTGAGACCCAAGCCAACAATGAAGATAGGGAACACTGAATCAAAGAGGAAAAATGCAAAGTTCCTGGATTTTGTAATATCTCTGAGCCATGAAATCAAACAACTGTGAAGTCTTTTCTCTCTTTCTTTCTGGGTATGAGAAAGAATTAATCTCTACTTGTAGTTTAACTTTTCAATTTATACCCAAAAATATCCTACTCAGGGCCAAAATAAATGTTTATTTGAATGTTAATCTCTTCTCTTTCATCTCCCCTCTGGGAAACACAATGATATACTTGTAGACTTCAAAAGTAAAACCAACTAATTAATAGCCCATTGTAACTATGACAATTAACATTTCTCTAAAATGCAAGAAATGCTAAATTTGATCTTTTTGAATTGTAGTATTACTTGGTTACACCTAATAATTGCAACCCAATTTGTCTCTGAAATATTGCTTATTTAGTGAATTTAACGAACGAATCCTTTATTGTTTTCAGAATGGCAGCCTCTGTAAACAAAAAATTGCTTAACTTTCAACTGCATTTTATGAATCCTTATTAATGGTGTAACAAGATATGAAACCATTGCAACATCTATTGGATTTATGACCCCATTAACTCCTGATTGGTAGATAAATGCTAAATTGTGCTACAGTAAATTTCGCTCTGGTATTAAAAACATACTCATTAAATCACTGGTATGAACAAAGTCATTTTAAGAATTGCTTTTATGTGCTCCAATTTATAAAAAATTATTTGAAAAAATTTAGCTAGGCAAGGTTTTGTTGCCTGTATGACTTTTTCAAAGGAATAGGAACTGTTTACACTCTCTCTAGAGATGTACACAAATATACTTACACATACCAGCAGACACACACAACTCTGTGTAGAGACAGAACTTTCTGATCTTATGTAAATATATATACATATAAGCTTGCATATACAACATTTGTGCCAAACATATAATATATTCATTTTTATGTATACAGACACACCCCCACACAAATACAATGTAAGTCATATCCAACCTGTGCTGCATAATCAAAGAATTAATGTTTGAAATAAATTATGATTATCTATTTTATATTTATTATCTTATATTTTAAAGTGTAAATTATCAGGGAAATAGTTACTTGCTGTTTATAGGCATTTTGTAAATTTTAATGATCATATTAGAGATTTTTGTTTCTCAATTTTCCAATTAATTTAAGTATATTACAAATAAATATGCTGCTCTGAAGACCAGAAGTATGTTATATAATTATATGCTAAATTAAGGTCTAATAATGAAGCTGTAATTAACTAAATGTTCACACAAATATCATAGTTTATTCTTAATGTACTTTTGTACTAATTTGCCATAGCTACTATATATACATATGTATAAAGTTTTTCTCTTTAAATAAGTTTACAAATATTTCTAAACTTATTATTATTCAGTTGCAACTACATTTTCCAAATATAATTTTACATATTATTCTGAGATGTACATTGAATCAAGTTAACGTGAAAATACAATAACGTGTACATTGAATCAAGTTAACATGAAAATACAATAAACTTGTAACAAGCTAAGGTCCAATTTTTATCTAGTTTCACATATTTGTTTTGTTTCACCTCCAACCAAGAAATGTGCTAACAATGAATTACTACTTGTTTACAAAAAAAGAAATGGCACACTTAAAATCTCTGTAAGGAACTAATACAGGTGTAGCTAAATGTTCTATTCAAATAGGAAATAAATAAACCCAACAAGTTTTTTAGTGTACGTCATGTATATAATTCTTATGTAAATTATTAAAATCTGAAACTTCTATTATTTTCTAAATTAACATTATGACAATTTTAAATATTACAGAGAAAATAAATTTTAAGTTAGTAACCAAATGAGAAATACATAAGGAATCCCCATATAAAAATATAATTGCAAATATATAATAAACCATGGTATTGCTAAAAAATGTAATAAATGGAGAAATAATATAACTGAAAATTTTTAAAGATAAATTATTGAAGTAATTGGAGAAAACAACCACATATGCTTGAAGAGTGTTATCCCAGTGAATGGCAAAGGCCACCTCCTAATGAAATCTGAATCCATTAAAAAACAGCAAAGGTCTCTTTGTTAAGACCACAGAGATCTTTGTGTTTTATTTTGTTTTAAATAAATCAAATGAAGTGTATTATGAAAAACAAACTAAATCTACTTTGTTTCTGCAAAGTCATATTCCAGTAAAATTATAACAATGGAAGCTGATTAATAATCAGAAATACTTCAATTAGAATATTTCTCTGTTAGTTTTTTATGAATTTGTATCTTTTGCAAATTTCTTAGGAGCTATTGTGATAAAAGCTATGAATAACCTGTGAGGTCAATAAAATGATGTGTCAAAAGCCACAAATTTAGTTTCACTCTCCTATTTACACGAATTCTTCAGAAAAAAATAATGTTGGGTGTGAACAGAGAAGGTAAAAGCAGAGTGTCATATATCAAATTTAAAACACTTAATGCAGTCTACCACCTGACGAATTTCACTCTATTTCTAACAGCAAAGGATAAAATTAGCTATTAAAATTGACAATCATCTTCAATCTTTCTTTTAGAATTATTATTAAATGAAATCCATGTTTCCACTGATGAGATTCACTGATAATTTATTTCTCAAGTCATAAGGTAAAAAAAGTTACCTATTATGTTTATGAGTTAGATATTACACATAGGCATATTTAATTAAGTGAAAGAAACTGATGCCACCAAATTCAAGTAACATCTGAGCTGTGCAACTTCAGACGTGTTACTTTAATATTCTTAGCCTCTATTTCTTTGTATGTAGTAGTACAGTGTTTGTGAATATAAGATAATGTATGATAGAAACAACTAGTACAAAATAAATAGATAGATATTTGCTCTTTGTGTTGGTCAGCAATTTCAGAAAAATAGGAGGCTTAATTTAACATAAGACATGAAATACAGAAATTGATGGTCACCAAAAATGACCCAGAATTTTCCCATCGGCACATGCTGGCATTTCATGCTTAAGCTTATTGCCTCATAGTCTTAACATCACTATTGTAGCTTCAAGTACCAGGAGTTCATTTAAAGGCAGAAGAAGGAGATGAAAGGGCAAAGTTTATTTTTGACACAGGCTTGCATCTGTCTCCCTGATTTTTTTTTTTTTGTTCAAAAACCAGGTGATAAGAACATTCCTAGCTGCACAGAAACCAGGGAGAACAAATATCACTCAAAAAAAGAACAGGATAACTATTATTGGTTTAGATTGGTTTGGGCACACCCCCAACACAAAATACATTTTCTTTATAGAAAAAGAAAACAGAAAAATATAAGAAGTTCCGTTTACCAAGGAAGGGAGCTTGAGGTTGGGAAAACAATAGTAATAGTAGCAAAATATGCATAAGAAAAATGGACTGATTCTGAATGGAGGCTACGCAAAGGCGTCATAGTGCCATTTTACGTGGGTTATGAGTAGTGTTTTGCTTGTTGGAGAGTGATGGGGAAATAGTTTTAACAGTGGCAAATTGTAATTAAACTTTAGTGGCAATATAATATTGGCTAGTTTCTAAGTTCTAATCATCTCCAGAAGTCGATCCATTCTTTGCCACCTACAATGGTACTGATGAGGCAGGTCATTTTATTCAGTTTCTGTGTAATTTCAGAATTGTTTGGCTCCAAATAATAGAAATCTGAAACAAATGGCTTAACACAATTACGTTTTTATTTTTCTTACATGAATAAGAGTTTTAGAATGTATAAGCTCAGAGCTGCTATGATACTACCCATCAGGATGCTGGTTTCATTTCAGTGTTCTGCTCTATCACTTGCAGAGTAATGTAACTCTCTATGTTTACGATTGGGATTCAGGAGCTCCAACCACAATCCAGATGGCCAAGGGACAAGTGTTCCTATACAAGCTTTCTTTAAAAGGCGTCCTATAAGCACCACCCAGTGCGCTCTGCATTTACCTCATTGGCAGAACTGTATGACTTGACTATCCTCTGATGGAAAGGAGGAGGAGAAATAGCATTCCTTAAATGTGCTGCTCTAAAAAAGTGGAGATTCTGTTATTAAGGAGGAAATAGTAACGGAGCACTGGGTATGCAAGTCATAGTGAATGCCATAGTCTCTGAAATATTCCATAATATGAATATTGCTTATAAGCAACCTATTGCTTATAAGTTTCAAAGAAGCTTTTAAATATTCCAATGCATATTTTCCAAGACCGTTTCTGTAATCATATTCCCTAATTATCTTTCAGTAATTAATTAACATTTAAGCAAATATTAACTGAATTCCTGATAGATGCCAATTAGTAGACTATTCTAAACCCTAATGGAAAAGGGATATGGAAGACTTTGTCCACTAAAGGTCCTCTTCCCGATATCCAATGTATCAGCCATCAGATTTTCCTTGAACTTGCAACTCTCATTCCAACGTATAAATCTGGTAAACAAATAAGTCTGTTCCCCCGTAGCCTTACTATCCTTGTAGTAAACCGGCTTAAATTCTACCTCTTACAATCAACCTTTCCACGATCGATCAGAATCCATTTTTCACTCTTCTGTGCTCTCTCAGCACGTATCATGCAACCCTTTCTTCATTTAAAGTTTTGTTTTGTTTAAGAATATCTGTGTTTGTGTGTTGTCTCCCTCACTGTATTTTGAGCTCCTTGGCTCAAATTCAGTATCTTAACTAATCTTTGTACCTTTGCCAGTTTGTCAGAGTAAGTGCTTCATAAATATTTGCAGATAGTTTAGTTTTGAAATCCATAGTTACCTTCTGTCATCACTAGATGGCAACTCTGTACCTTTGGTGTGTGAGACTAATTGAATTCATTCCCCTGTGGGTCTTAAGAAATTAATTGCTATAGATGATGATTAGCAGTTCAACACAGGAAAAAGAGAAATATATGCCACATTAGACTGCCAGTGATGTCCTAGGTAGGTATAGTGCAAAAACTGGAAACTGGCACAGACATGGCTGGGGTAGAACACAATGCATAGACTCATCTGGGTGATGGGACTGAGGTATTATTATAGTTCCACAATACTTATGGTCATTTCATATGCATCAAAAAGCAAAACAAAGCACTTCATACGCTTAAGACGCTTTCTCACACGTGCTCATAAAGATATATCATGCAGGCGGAACTGATCTTGCTGTGCTCACCTGTGCTCCCTATGTCTACGACAGAACCTGGCATGCAATGAGAAGTTAGTAAGGATTACTAAACATGAAGTAACTTTTTTAAAGAGAAACTTTCTAACAATTGATGCAATTTCTTTCTTGATTCAAGAAAACCAGGCCTCATTGAATTATTACAAAATTTCAAATCACTAGCATAGCAATGAAAGTATTTACTGAGGTAAAATTAACATTTTATGTTTCCTTTACTTATTTTTTTTTAATTTTTTTATTTTGGTTGTTGTTCAAGTACAGTTTTCTGTCTTTTACTCCTGTCCCAGTCCACCCACCTAGTGCTCCCCTCCTCCCTCCCATTTCCACACTCCCTTAGTTTTTGTCCATGTGTCCTTTATATTTGTTCCTGTGACCCCTTCCC
>PVKM010026200.1:0-19498 GCA_004027735.1 Carollia perspicillata | reverse complement strand
TTTTTTTTTTTTTTTTTTTTGCATTTCAGTTGCGTTTTTCCCATTCTTGAAATAATAAAGCAAATGTTGCATATTTTCTTCCATCTTCAATATTAAAATAGCTTCACAAAAATTAATCAATTTTAATAAGTTCTTTAAATGCATGCTGATATAACAGTGGTCAAAATACAATCTAACAAAATTGTTTCTGATGAAGTTAAAGACAACTAAGCACTACTAGAGCCATCATATGGAAAAAAATAAAAGATTTTTTGGCCAACTCAATACATATGTACATATGCTCATAGAGACAGAAAGAAGGAATATGAACTAACAAACCTGGGGAAGTATTTACATTAAAGGCCAATGGTTTGACTGATAAAGCAGCAAGAACTTATAACAGGCTCCTGAATGAGCAATATGGCTAGAGAGCAATCAGAAGGTTGTTAGATACAGGTAGAGTGATCAAACAAATAAATATATTGTGTGAATTGCAGCCAGGTTCTTCACTGCCCGTAAAAGGAGTTACTAATTTAAAAGGGGGAAAGCTAGAATGAATTCTATGGTTTTTGTTTAGAACTGAATGTATCAGTGAGTATTTACGGAGATAGATGATTAGATAGATAGATAGATAGATGAATATAGAAGTAAAAGTGACTGTGTGTGTTAAAATATCCCTATGTGCATATACCTAAATATATTTCCTGGCTCTGTTCCCCGAGAGGTTCTGGGACCAACAATACCCCCATAGCATGGTATGTATTAAATGCCCAGAACTTGGCTTGTAAATACCAGGAACTAGAGCATCTCAAAGAAATAGTTCAATTCAGATTAGAACAGAAAATTCATGTCTGGAATGTCTTCTTATAGCAAAAATTAAGATGCACTCAAAGAATGATGGGGATGTTTCAGAAGCCATATTGATGGGACTCCCTCTAGCCAATTCTGAGACAATCTGATTATCAAACAAATAATGATAGTGGCACACTATATATAATCAAATAAAAAGGATCCATGTGCCCACAGTAATATAAATAAGAGTGAATAAATAAGTAGGGAGAAAGGAAAGCTTTTCCTAAGTCAATGAAAAGAACACAGTATCACTGCTATGATACTGCAGGCAAAGAATCACCTAAATGCAATCACTAGGAAATATCAGACAAACCAACTCAAGAACATTCTAGAAAATCATGGGCCTGTACGCCTTGAAAGAGTCAAAGTCATGAAGATCAAAGAAGGACTTATTCTGGTTTGATAAAGAATCACATTGCACAACAATTAATGCAAAGCAGGTTCCCAGACTGGATTCTTTTGTTATAAAAGACACTATTGGGACAGCTAGTGAAATGGTTCTGGGTAAAAAGTCTTATAACTGCTATGTAAACTGGAAAACATTTCCAAATAACAAAATGAGCAACACAAAAAAAGGTGGCGGAAGTCTGTGGTATATGTCAGGGAATGGTGGCAGAGTATGTGTGTTCATATACCTAGAAAAATACATTTTCTTTTGGTGGAATATTGTTACTTATAATGAACAATAATATTATTGATTTGGTTCACCTATCAAATGGAAAATCTCTTCTGGGGCAATCCTAATACAATGGCGAAACTTTAATTATTATCCCAACAAAAATTCATAAAATAGCTCACTGGAGGCATAATAAAATTGTGGCCCCCAAATCTCATAAAAATCTGAGATTATTAAAATATCACAGACAAATAGTTTAAAAGATCACACCCAACGCTTATTGGGGCTTTTCTCATCAGCAGTGTGGGAAGAACCACTCAGAGCTTGTGATTGTATTGCATTGACTGAAAAGTGCACTCAGTTTTCTGTAAAATAAAAGACACATTTTTCATTTTCCCTAATAACTTTATTGATTTGCATACTTTGAGTATGTTGGCTATCTCCCACTATTGGCTTCTAGTGGGTAGAAGGTAGGTAGAGGTGCTGCTAAACATCTTCCAATGCATAAGACAACCCCACAGCAAAGAATTATTTGGCCAAAATGTCGATAGTACCAAGAAACTTCACAAACCACTTTTGACACATTTGATCAGTCACAGCACCTTCTCCATACACTGCACAAGTCTTTTTATGTGTTTCCAGTTGTGTTTTTAACTTTCTTAAAATAATAAAGCATAATACACTGAAAATGCTGCATATTTTCTTCCTTCCTCAATATTAAAATGGCTGTACAAAAATTCGCCAATTTTGATAAATTTTTTAAATAAGTGCTTATATGACAGCTGTCACAATACAATCTAACAAAATTGATTTGAATTAAGTTAATCTAAGCACTACTACAGTCATCCATACAGAAAAAAAAAAGACATAAAAGACTTTTGGAGAAACCCAGTAGCTCGATTTTCACACTGAGTTGAAAACTTTTCTCTCTTAATAACATGAATTCAATTTGAAAATCTTTTTTTTCTGAAATGAAAGTAACAAAATTCAGTCACAAATGACCATTAGGGATGCAATTACTAATCGTAAACTATATAGAAACAATCACAATGTGAAAATGAGAACAAAAGAATTTCTCTAATACCAAGTCAGATTGAGAAAAAAAACTGTGTGGATGCACTATTTTTTAGAAACAAGAACAGGAAAAGGAGACATACTATAAAAGATATTTTATACTATATTTTATTTTTTAATTACTTTATTGTTCAAGTACAGTTGTCTGCATTTATCCTCCACCACTCCCCCCAACCCCAGCCATCCCCACCTCTCACCCCTGATTCCACTCCCTCTAGGTTTTGTCCATGTGAGCTTTATAGTGGTTTCTGAAACCCCTTCCCCACTTTCCCCTCATTATCCCCTCCCACCTTCCCTCTGGTTACTGTCAGATTGTTCTTAATTTCAATGGCTCTGGTTATATTTTGCTTGTTTGTTTTACTGATTCAGTTCCACTTAAAGGTGAGATAATATGGTATTTGTCTTTCACTAACTGGTTTATTTCACTGGGCATAATGCTCTCCAGTTAAAAGATATTTTATACTATATTTTAAAAGAACAGACTTAAAAAATGCATTCCTAGGGAAAGTTAGCCACAGAAACGAAAACTTTCTTCTTCTTCTTCTTCAAAAAAAGTCAAATGTCAAACCCCTATATTCTTGCCTAGAAGTACATATATCTGTATTGAAAAATAAAAAGCCTTTTGTAGTTACTAAAAAACAATAAACTTCATCTTTAATTGCTTAGAAATAACTGATTTGCCTTTGAAATGTGCCTTAACAACTTGAATCACGGACAGTTATTGGGGAAGAATCCTAAATTCAAGAGGATTCATTGGCTGCTTTTAAGTCATGCTTACACACACACACACACACACACACACACACACACACACACACACACACAAAGAATTCCTTAGTCTGAATAATGTACTATGAAGGAAGTTGGAGTTAATGTAACTAGAATCTTTATCTTGGAGGGCACACAATCTAGACATAGGGCGCTATTCAAAAAGGACATCTACATAGAACTAGAAAGTGAGATTCATAAAATTTTAGGGATAATGGCATTAGCTCTCTGATTGTGTCTATTTTCATAAGATGAAAATGAAATTAATTGTATACCAAGATCAAAAATTTTAGACATAACTCAGACTAAAACTCTGACAGAAGGTGTGAATTAGGCTGAAGACATTCAAAAATGCCCCACGATGGGGAGTATATCCCACGGAGTTGGAAAGAGACTAGTGTTCTTCTCCAGGTGGACCTCCCTGGAAGGCAGGGGGAGAGTTCATGATCACTACAGAAATGAAGACAAAGTGGGAAGCTTGGGTGAGAGTGCTAAGGATGCCAGCATAAATGGAATCCTCGGCCTAGATCCGAGATACCCATAAGAAAGAACAGAAAGGGAACCTGAGAAACTATGCATTTTCGATCATCTTCTAAAAGGAAACAGCAATTCCTCAAGAAATACATAACAAACACGTTCTATAGATCTGCACAGAAACTTTGAACAGCAAAACTGACAAGAGCCCCTCAAAGGACTTTGGCATAAAGTACAGTCTTAACATAAACATATTTTATATTTGACCACACAGTAAGTAATATTTAAAGATAACAAGCTCTAATGGTCTGAAAATTTTTCTAATGGATAGAAAGCATTCAGGTTTATTGTTTCTCTTTCTCATTCCTTTAAATGAGATATAATTTATACATAGCAAATATGAATTTTAAGTGAATGTTTTGATGAGTTTTAATAAACGTAAATTTCAGTGTAACCAACAACTCATAAAAAATAGAAAATAGTTATTCCTGTCACTCCAGAGAGGTTCACCAGGCCTCCACACTCGGCCACCCAAAACATTTACCACTACAGCATAGTTTAACCCTTAGAATTTCAAAGAAATGAAATCTTAACAGCACGTAGTCTTTTCTCTGTGGCTGTTTTTACTCAGCACAACTGAGAAAACATCCATATTGTTACATAAGCTAGCAGTTCACTTCTTTTTGCTGCTGAACAGTATTTCATTGTGTGAATATACCACACTCTGTTTGTCTATTTATTTATTGCTGAACATTTGGGCTTTTTCTAGGTTTCGTTATTGTGAATTTAGTAAGCTACTATGAATAGTTTGGTTTGTGATGTTCCAAAGCAAATACAGAGTCTTGAAATTACAGATTCATTTCCTTAGACAAATGATTTTGAAAAAAATGGCAAAAAAAATCTTTTTACAGAACATGATCTTATATCAAACTGATTAAATCATGCTGGGCTTACTGATGCTATGGTACTGACCTGAAACACAACTGCTCAACCTAACCCTTCAATACCGAGCAGGCCTGCTAAGCCCTACTGAGAATATAGTTGAATTATTTTAAATGCTGCCTTAGCACCATCTTCCTCAAACATCAGTTTGTCAACAAAACCTTTGACAGTCATTAAATAGTGCTTGCTGACCAAGTAAACTCTCTGACTGCCTAGAACACAAGGATTTTTTTTGTAACTGATTATTTTCACTTCCTGAATTCTCTTTCTGAAACTTTCATTGTGCACTATTTGAAGCATATAAAATATGACATATAGCTGAATATTATGAACTCTCATTATAAAATGAACCTCCAACCTAGGAGCCAGAATATCAATTTGAGCCAGTTTTTTTTCTGGAATTCCTTTGGAAGGAGAGTTGCCCCTCAGATATTCAGGAAGTATCTCTAGGCTTTAAATTAGAGGACAAAAGTGAGAGGCCTAAAAGAGCTAGACTCTCTGAGAACTGGCAAGGGATTTGACCCCTTGATATGGACTCATAGTGTCCCTGGAGTTATGGATGACATTGCAGTCCATTAGAATTATTTGATTTAAGCCCTACATTTATACGCGACTTTGGATAACATCTGCAAATTAAGTTATCTATAGGTTCATTACTTTTATATAGTATTTTTAAAGAATAGAACATTAATATCTTAAACATAAATTCTTAAAATTGTATATCACAATATTTACAAACCAGTTTTCACATGCATTAACGTTTAATGATACTTAGAAATGGCAGTATTTGAGGGATTTCTTTACATCTCAGGAGTCCTGTGTGTCATGCTAAAGGAGGGAACGTGGGCATTAATTAGTGCAGGCTGAATTCTCACAGGTCCATTCCAGAGGCTAAAATGTATACTGTTTTTCCTAAGTGTTATATGATGGAAAAAGAAAAATCAGCCAATTCTACATTTTCTAAAGAGTAATAGTTATTCTTATATTGTAATATACTTCCAAAATAATCTCATATACAGGGTCTGGCAGAAGTAAGGCCTACTAGAGTGTGGGTCGTAGGGTGATAACATGGGTGCAATAATTTACAGTTTTAATTTGAACGTTTCACCTAAAATGTCATATGGTCTGCTTGAGTATGATATTGCTATGTTATAGAATTACATATTTATGATTTTGTAATAAAAGATTTTGTAATAAAAAGGGGTGTTATTTGTGCCAGACCCTGTATATTTTTTTCATTAAAAACGTACTTTCTCTGAGGAAATAGCTAGGACTTCTTAAAAATAACTTAAATTGTGTTTTATAATAGTTATTTTTTCTTTAAATTAGTATGCAATTGCTTTTTGTTATAATTAAATTATGCTCAGTGTTAGATGTTATATTTTAGTGACCGTGAATCTAATGCATAATGGTCAACCAAAGCATTCTCGGCTTTTCTCCAGTCTTCATTTTCTCAAAATCAATTTCTACTCATTTTTCCCCTGGATTATAACTGCCCCAGTTCTAAGTTTACTGTCCAGAGAGCTTGACATTTTGCAAGCTAAATAACCTTAAGAAAGTTTTTTAGTTCTGTCTGGTGTTTTCATTGGAAAAATAGAGATAATGAAAGTAACTACTACAGAAAGTAGTCACAAGGAAATAATGGAAGTAATGGCTAGCAAATAGTATTCCGTGATATATGTTAAAGCATCAGAGCTTCTCATTTGACTGGGCTATTTCAGGACTGGCCAAAAGGTAAGAGAATAAACTAGATATCCTCATCCAGTTCTGAGATTTCATAAGAGAAAAAGTGAGGGGAAAATTGCTTCAACAGCTTCTTCCAATGTCTTACTGAAATTCTCCACTGGGGGGCACCAGTTACTTCACAGTCCCAGAGCAGAACCCGGGAAAGAATAACACGTGAATCCAATATATTAAGGACATTTTCGTCTGCAAGTTTCCAGTCAAGCAAACCACCTGACACTCCCCAGTGGTCCTATAGTTATTGGAAATAAGTATTCTTTCTAGAACTCAGTATTTGTTGATCTGATCATTTAGATGAATCCGTACCTGTGTTATTACATGAGAAAGTGTAAAGAAAAAAGCTCTCAGAAAACACATAACAAAATTTAGTAAAGAAACCAACATGCTTTAGTCACTCACTAATAGTTACTTTTGCACAAAGTGACTATTTGGGGGGAAGGGTGTAGAACAAAACAGAGTATTTACAAAGAAATGAAATCCCCTACAGTATTGAGTAAATAGTAGATGTTAATGATATATATGGTTTGGGAAAGGAGAATGAAGTAAATGGACACTTATTTTGCCTTTCCACTATGACAAACCTACACCCAATGCAGAGATCATATTTATAGGACAGAAAAGATCTTGTCACCTTATATATTTGAGAACAATTGTTTTCAGGGTGGAGGTTAATTATACCCCATAATAAGATGGCATGTGAGTAAAAGCATTCATTTACCAGGCCTGTCACTCTAGTTCGCAGAAGAATGGCCCAGATATTTTTTTTTCAAAGGGGTTGGAAACGTTTATTCAAGTTGGAACTTCAAGATTCTCCATAAAAGTTCCACCAAAGCTGTTACCGACCTGGCTTCTCACTCCCTAGATTTGTCCAGGCAGGAGCTAGACCATAAAACCCAGAATGGCTCCAACAAAGACACAGACACCACACCAAGAATGGTAGAGACTCAGAAAGCAGCAGCTCTCTGCAGAGAAATCACTCTGTGTCTCCTCCGTCCTCTTTGTACTCTCCCTCCCTCCCATGGCTTTCGTCTGGCCGAGATGCTGAGGCTCACAGAACTGGGATCCTGTCTTCTCATTTCAGCATCTTCTATCTGCCATGTTGGTGCCCCATTTGAAAACAGTCAGCACAAGTCCGAGTCAAACAGCCTGTCACACACATTTCAACTGATAAGTATTGTGAGGAGAAAGGAGCAGAAGGGACATCCAAACCACCATTCTACAGTTCATATAATCAGAGGCAATGCTTCTGCTACAAGAAATACATCTGCTAATATATAACTACCCTAGTTTTTATTAATCACTCTTTCCTTTCCAGCTTTCACTTCCAACAAGCCAGAGAGTGCTTTGAATAAAATGTTCAGTCCTGGACTTTCATGAAATACTCTGTTCCTTTTTGGGAAGTTATGCTTGTGATTTTCTTGGAAGTAGGGAAACCTACTTCCTACATGCTAAGAAACACACAGAAATGTTAGAAAAGCTATTCTGCCAAGAATTCACTGCCCTTTCAGGCTTGTTGTCCAGAGTAAGCAGCTGTTTATAGCTAGATCTTTCACTATCCAGACACGTGGGGACAGCAGGTGCAAGCCGGGGCGTGCGTGTGCCTGTAAGGGTAGACCTCCAGCCTCTGGGCCGTCAGCAATTCTTTCCTAATCCCTGCCTGGAGGAAGAGGTGGGTGGCTGGGCAAGACCCTGAGCACCTCCTAAGAGCAACATGCTCAGTCTCAGCCAAAAAAAACCCAAAAAACTGAAGTATGTCCCTTGGCTTCTGTGAGCCTTTTCTCTTTTAAGATGGGAAAAGCCTCTTGTGGTATGCATCCATTTTATCTCATGCAGAATAAATGTGGTTTACTGATGTGCTGCCACAAATACCATAGATCTTATTAAAGGAAAAGGAAAACCAACCATGAATTTATTTATGAGTCAGTATTACCTGTTATATATGAATATTTCATATTCCTTTCATAACCACTCACCTTTGCTACACTACTTTCTTATAAGGGTTCATGTCACTATGCTTCTACAAAGCATTCTCCTTGGGACCATAAGGGAGCAGCCGTGGCCATAAAAGGATGTGTTCCAGGCTGTTAGTCCCATATGGTACAGGACTTACCCAATTCACTTAGATTGTGTCCTGGTGACTAAACATTAACTGTCTGGGTGAGGAGCACACCACGTGGTCACAGACAGCCAGCAGTCAAACCACAACTGTGCCCCTGCCACATTCCAAAGAACTGACTACACACAAGAGGCCTTTCTTCCCACCAGTGCATCCTGTATCCCCTGACTCATAAGATGTGTATGCAGCCCCACCAACCTGAAGATCTAACAAGGGATTTAGCTGAGATTTAGGCACCTCTTTCCAGATGAGACTCTGTCAAGCTCTACATGTAGCAGGGAAATATAATCCCAGTTTCCTATTCAAAAAAAGGTGACTTCAATTGTGATAGAAAAATCTTTCTCCCCTGATATCCTGACAAAGTAATTTCTAGTATTTGTGGCTTATCACTTGATGCCAGTGTCCTAAGCATCCAGATCATGCCATTATGTTTTCTTATACACCTAGAAGTCTTGCTGATGATCAGCAATTCCTACTGATGTCTCTTTGCACAGGCATTAGAAATATTCAGCTTTATAGTAATTTTCTCCACGTAACTCTAAACCTTTTTCAAGTCATGTCTATCCCTTCTAACCTTTGTCTGCTTCTTTCCTACCACTTCCAATATCACAGGTGAGGAGAAGACAACAGTCCTCTCCTTCATATCCGAGAGTTCTCCAGAAGTCCACATTAAAACAAATGTATGGGTAAATGGGGATAAATGAAGATAGAAGGAGACTTGACTTTGGGGTGGTGAACACGCAATATACAGATGGTGTATTACACATTTAAAAAAATTTAATGTAAAAAAAGTCACTAATTGTTTAGTTATTGTGGAGTCATGTGATGAGATTGACTGAAATACAGGCTTGGCATCATAACATGCTGACGATTGCCACTTACTCGGTCTGGAACTGAACTTCTCTGGGGAACACGTGGCCTGCCCTGCCTGAGGAGGGATCTGTTCAAGTGCAGGGAGTGACAACATATGCCCCCAAGCCTTGATCTGAGTCTGGTGCCACAGCAAGAGGAATACCATGGGCCCTGCCCCTTAATCACACTACTGACTGCTGTAACTCAAGCATGTCCAGCCATGGGGAATGCCCCCAAACAATATGATTGTTCCTAAAAGATGTTCTGTGTGTGCACACCCAGCAACCACCATGTGGAATTTGGTTCTACTCTGTTCTAAGGTCATCGCCCAAATAAAGGGAGTGTCCAGTCTTGTTTGTGGCATCGATAAAATAGCCACAGCAACCACAGCCCAAACTGCACCTGCTCCTAACTGCCCATCAGAGCACAGTGTTGACATAAAGCAGCATGAGGGACTCGGTCAGTCAGGGGATGACGACAAGGCCTAAAACAAAAGAGATTTTGGAATACTAGGTGCATGGAATGAAACTTCTTCATTTTAAAATATAAAATCTAAACCACTCGAAACACTATAAATTCCATTTAACTCAGTAAATGATTATATGCATGTTTCCATGTTAAATGTGGTCCAGAAGAAATTGGGCTGGCTGACAAACCTGCTGTTTATTTCACATTCCCCTCATCCCTATAGAGCATAGCATTTAAGTTTCCATCTTCAACTTTGAAAAAACAACTTTCTTATTCATATTATTAGGGAATGTGAATAATAGAGAATGGAAAGATTTTAAAAATTCTTCTGTCAATAATTACTCAAGAGTAAGGATGATTTATAGGCCCAAAAACTGCTTTAAAAGATTGTGTTTCATGGTGGAAATTGCTACTGGAAAGTAAACTTTAGTTATTCCTGAGAACATCATTTTTCCTGACGGAACTGATAAGCTGAGTCAGTTCAGTCAGGAAACTGATTAATATTTTATCTTATCCAACAGCATACTTGTCTCTGTTCTTGGGGGAAAGAAAGTCCTGCATAAACAATAAAGAACTAAGCCATGAAGAAAATTATGTCAAATTTTAAAGGATGTGTCCTCATAATCATCTGGTTTGGGACTTTCAAAATGGGCTCCCAGAACACCTTGGACACCTCTCAGCTCCCAGGGTCTCTTGCATAAAGACCTGAGCAAGGAGAATCTCAGCCCCATATTCATATGCAACAAAGGAGTCACTGAAAAAATAAAGTCCACTTGTCACAGGCACATGAGTATGTAGTAAATGCTTTATCTTTCTACAAGGTTCTTGGCCAAGTGCAATTTTTAAAAAAAAAAAATCTGTTAAAATATAGTTGACACACAATATTATATTAATTTCATGTGTATAATAGAGTGATCCGACATTTATATACCTTACAAAGTGATCACCCTGAAAAGTCTAGCAGGATATACTACTACTTTCTTACACAAATTATAAAATGGCTAATCTTTTTTTCAAAAGCACTAAGCATAAACAAGCACACAAAATTCCCTAAGACCAAACCCAGGATCAAAGCATTTTTGAGTTTCAATTAGTTGTGCTGCTCATGATGTGTTAGTATAAAACTACTGCTATTACACCTAACATTTGTTGACAAAGATAAAAAAAAGACAGTCAAGGAATGAAGAAAAAATATTTACATATTTTAGCAAGGAACTATTATTTCTGGGAAGACCAGGGAAAAAGATTCACCTTAACTAGATCCCTGAATGAAATGAGGGTAGAATGTGGTTTGTGGGAAGAAAAACTATGTGGTAAAAGAGATGCTCAGTATTAAGTCATAATGAGTTTGGTCTGTGGAATTATGAATTCAAGAAGAGAGATGATATATTATGAGATCCAAGTGAAAGAAGCAAGGCACAGAAGGCCACCTGTTGCAATGCCATCTATTTGAAAAGTCCAGAGAAGGCAAATCTACAGAGACAGAGGGAAAATCAGTGGTTACTAAGGTTTGGATGGGAGCAGAGGAGAGGATGAGGTTTCTTTGTGGGCGGATAAAAATATTCCAGAATCAGATATTGATACTTAAACCACCTTGTAAATGTACTAAAAACCACTGTACTTTATAGACTTTAAAATGGTATATTTTGTAGTATGTGAATTATATTTTAATTTTTAAATATTATTTAAAAAATTATGAGCTCAAATGGGTAAATCTGAAGAAAAGAATTGAAATAAGAGGGAAAAGACAGAGTTGGTTAAACAGGGCGCTTGTTCTCAGTGGTTTTTTGTTTATTTGTTTGTTTGTTTTGCTTTTCAGCTCCTTGAACAGAGGATCCATATATGATTATTATTTTTATTCTTTTTGCAGAAATAAGCACAGTATTATACAAAATGTGTACTTAAAGAAACTCTTTGTTAACTGGCCATTGATTAAATCGTGATGGCCAACATCATGAGCTGTCTTTGCAATAATTGTAAAAACAGTAAAGCTATTCAGTCTGCTCCTTCTCTTTGCTCTCAGTGCCATATGATGGAGAAACTCTTTGTCCTTCTAATCTGATGTTACAATATAGCATTATCATGTAAAGTTTAGTCTGAGTCACACTGAAATTGTCTAATTTTCTAGAATTGCTATCTCTACAAATAACCTTAGACTTATGTTTTTAAATTAGTGTTTTGTCTTTTATTTCCTAATTAAATGGAAAAGTCTTAAAATTCACAAGACTCACCTATTCAGTTATTTTTTTCATTTGTACTATGATTATTTTAGTAGGAATTAGAAAGTCTAGTTGGGAAGCTGACTAAAATAACTGTAGGTTTTACAATAAGAGAATGGTGTTTAGATAATGCACATGAACCACAATTAAGACAACCAAATGGTAACATCATAGAAAAACATGCATTTTATCTATGGGTAAATACATCCTGAGAGTTCTGAGCATTACCATGGCACTATCTTTTTCAGAGAACAGAGGAAAGTCTACCCATATCCTGATGTTACAGAGAAACATCATGACCCCATTTTACAGACAGAAAATCAATAGGACAAGAACTGTTAAAAGGCTCTCTGAGCAGATATTTCCCCTCTATTCTCTGATTTCATATAATGTGGACACAATGAGCAAAAAATGGGTGCTCTGATTAAGTGTTAGCACATGAGAAATGTAAAGTCCCTGGGGAAATGTCTGATGTATAGTTAGCATTCTAGAAATATTACACATGAATATAATTGTGTTCCTACTGATAGAAGCCTGACACCTAAAACTATAAACGAAAAATACAATGATGTGGAGAAAATGCATGGCTAGGAAGCATGCTCACAGCACTACACATACCTGCAGCAATATATGAGCCTCCTCCGGCTTTATAGAGAAGATGGCTGGCAAAGGGGGCTGCGCAGATGATCAGAAAGCTTCCAGTGACCACAGCAACTACCCCCAGGAGCATCAGGATAGCCCAGAAACCACGGTAAACTGGAGACCCAGGATAAAAACAGAAAAAAAAAAAAAAACCACTTAGATTTTGAACACGACAGATTGTGACACAACGTGTTTCTTGCCTCTTCATTTTTCTAATTTCAGTCATAGCACTGCCAGGTGGTATTCCAAGATATAGGTCCTGACTTATCTTTAAATGGAAACCGTATTAGAGACTTTGGACTCAGTGGAATCAACCTTCAGTCAACTCATGCTAGGAATTTGTACCACACACATGCTTAATATACTTTGGTAGCTCAATTTTCTAATCAGGTTTTCTATTTTAGAAGAGGGAACACATAGAATTCTAGAAAGAATTCTCTTGAGTAAGTACCCCCTGGGTCACATATGGGTATTTCATACCAAATGTACAGAAAACATGGAAAAAATTTGTATTTGTAAACAGTCAGTTACTTCCTAATAAGATAATGTTTATAGTAAAAATAGCAAGCAAACTTTTTAAAAAGTCATAAACACATTGATATTCTAAATTAGAGATATCTAAAGTTTACTACTTTCTATTAATATTTGTTTTTAAAAAAGATTCAAAATGAGAAGTTTTAGTGATTGCTTATTTAAGGAGCAGCAAGTTTGAATTAATGGATGCAAATGGTGAGAAGTAGATTGTGGGTTTGGTAACATGTTCACAGTAATCAAATAAACATGAATCTTAATGATAGATTTTGAACAGTATAATATCAATCTATTAAATAAAGTTATCATTTCCCAAAGGCTAAAACACTAAAATAAATTCCTTTTGGTGCAAACAAGGAAAAGCTCAGTGAAACATACTAGAATTATAATTTTATGTAAATATAAAAATTTTATAATGAAGCAAATAATGATTTTTTTTTTCTCAACAAGCCCACCTGGCAAATAAAAAGTCAGCAGACTGATTTTTTCCCCACTTTTCAAAGTGGAATCTTAGAAAAGAGTGGATGGGAAGATGGGATATGAGGAGTCACTGCAGTAAAATGGGAAAGGACTTTTGTGTCCATAACTGAATTTTGAAGACAGGACTAAAAGATTGGCATTTATGTTACAAATCGATGCTGTGATTCTCATTCACTTCATTTACTTCATTGTCGATTACAGGGGAATTTCTGTGGCAAATGCTAAGGATCCAAACCTTAATAAGAGGTTGCCCAGGGAACACAGAACCCATTCTGTCACTCCCATGATCACACTAAAACTGGACAAACGTGACAAACAACCAACTGAGAAATCCAGAAAGTAAACAATAGCAAGTGAATTAAGGAAGGGACTCAAATCTATAGCAGAGCTCAACTGAGCTACAGAGACTCTTCCCTGTTTTTCCTTTTCATCTCCTCCTGGATTTGTCCTGAAGTCAAGTCAAGCTGGGAACTTTATAAAAGGTGCCAACAAAACTAAACAAAACAAAAACATAGTTAAGGTCATTATTATGGTTGTAGAAAGAGGATAAACAGCTCCTACAAGCCAAAGTATGGGGAAAATCCTCATGCTTATTTTTCTTTTTATTCTCTCAGTCCTGACTCAAGGCAAGCTTCAAAAATAAATCTGCAGCCCTGGCTGGTGGCTCACTTGATCAGAGTATGTCCCATAAACTAAAAGGTTGTGGGTTTGATTCCAGTCAGAGCACACATATCTAGGTTATAGGTTTAGTCCTCAATTGGGCCTGTTTGCAAGGCAGCTGATCGATGTTTTTCTCTCACATTGATGTTTCTCTTCCTATCTCTCTCCCATCTTTCCCCTCTCTAAAAGCAATAAGCATGTCCTCAGGTGAGGATAAAAAGAATTTAGAGTAGATCTGCATTGCTACCCCAGTAGTGGCGTGGGCATTTATAATCCCAAATGATGATTTAATCCTTTCTATAGACGAATTGGATTCCCATTGTGCAAAAAGTAGATGAATCGGTGTTACATGTTCTTTATTCCCCTGCTGCTTTGCACTGTGGTGCAATTACATGGAACGGTGCCACAGCAGAGGAGGCCAAACTCTAAAAGCACCCAAACTTTCTTGCAAGAAAAACTGGGTAAAGTAGTCCTAGAAATCAGAGGATGTAGGGAAATCCCCACAGTCAAGACAGAGTTGGAGAAGAGAATCTAGTTCTGTGTTTGAACCTATGCAAGTAATGAACTCACTCCTCAAGTTGCCCAAGTGTTGAAAATGCCCAGAGAAGTACAGCAAAATCTTTAAGAACTAAATTACAGCTGGGGTGATAAAAATCACCCAAGAACCAGGGCAAGCTATGAGTGGTACAAGCCTTATCAGAACCAAATAATGTAGAAACAGCTGAAAATTGTATTGACATAGAAAATAGTATCACAGAAGAAAAGAACAGACAATATAACTTGAATGCCCATTCTAACAACACATCAATATTTGCCAGAAAATTTTAACAGTATGCAGAGTCTGACAATGTAATCTTCAAAATAACCAGGATACAATTCAAAATTACTTCACACACTAACAACCATGAAAATTTGACTAATTCCCATAGGAAGATCAATCAGCAGATGCCAACCCAAAGTTTCAGATGCGTAAATTAGTAAACAGACTTTGAAGTAGCTATTAGAACCACTTTTTATAAACTGAGGTGAACACTCTTGAAATGAACAGAAAGAGAAATAGAGTCTATAAAGAAAGAACTAAATTGAATTTTAGAGTTGAAAAATACAACACTTAAACTTAAAAATTCATTTGGCAAGCTCAATGGCAGGATGAGATGAGAGAGGAAAGAGCAAGTGAATTTCTAGAATGAGCAGTAGAAATGATATGATCTGAACAGAAAGAAAAGAAATTGAAAACAAAACTGACTAGATAGAGTCTTAGAGACTTGTGGGACCATTTCAAAAGATCTCATAGTTCTGTCATGGAATTCCTTAAAGAAGAGGCAAAAAGAGATGTTGGTGCAGAAAGAATATTCATGGAAATAATTTCTGAAAACCTCCCAAATTTGATGAAAGATAAACATACAGATACAAGAAACTCAACAAACTCCATAAAAGATAAACTCAAAAAAATCAGCTCAGACATATAATAAAATTAATAAAAACTGTGGACAAAGAAAAAGTCTTGAAAGCAGCCAAAATGGGGATGGGAGATTGAATGAAATGTTAAATGTATGGACCAACAGTTCCAAGGACTGAAAGTTTCTCATGAGAAATGGTGGCATCCAGAAGACAGTGGAGCCTTGGCCAGATGGCTCAGTTGGTCAGAGAGCCATCCCATACACCAAAAGTTTGCAGGATTGATTTCTGGTAAGGGCATATACTTGGTTGTGGGTTTGATCCCTTGTCCGGGTGCAATTGGGAGGCAACCCATCAATATTTCTCTCCTCTCATCTCCCCTCTCCCCTCCCTCCCCCTCCCCTCCTCTCCTTTCTTTCTCTTTCTCTCCCTTCCTCTATATCTTAAATCAATAAACATATCCTTGGGTGAGGGTTTTTTTAAAAAATGATGACAGTGGAATAACATCTTTAAGGTACCAGAAGAGACCTATCAACTAAAATTATACTTCTAGTAAAAATGTCTTTGAGTCATGAAGGTGAAAAAAGTCATTTCTCAGGTAGGAAAATGGGATTTGTCATAGCAGACCTGCTCTCCAAAACATGTAAAAGGAATTTCCTTAGGCTAACGGGAAATGGCACCAGAGTTCCTTTGAAACTTCAAAAAGAAAGCAAGAGATAACAGAAAAGGTGAATACCTGCATAAATATAGCAGACTATTTTCCACATCTTAATTTATTAAAAATATATTTGATTATTGAAATTTAAAAAATATACCATCAGCATAATGCAGTTAAGAAATATAAGTTTTGGGAATGAGAGTAATCTAAGTATTTACCATTTATGAACAAGCTGGGTCCAAAAGAACCAATGGTAAGCCAGGTCATATGCAATCAAGGGGGCAAGAATTATGGATCAGGCTACATAGAATGCAGGGTAAACAGGACAAGCCTCTGCACAGAGAGAAGTAGAGAAACTATAAGGAAGAGAGAAAACACCTGATGAAGGAGAGCAAGAAAGAGAGCCAGACAGACAAGGGAATAAATGTTCCCCGATCTGCTGTAATTCCTGAAATCTGCTAGTTCCTTTCTTTTTATTTGCTCTAGCAAAATAACCACATTTTTTATTCTGAGTCCCCTGTAAAAAGCAGAAACAACAGATATGTGCTTAAAGGAAGGGGAGAACCGGCTGTCTGGAGAGTTGCGACCATACAGAAATTGCTTCTAAGTGAGATGCCCTATTGCAACCTCTGGCCACAGGCTTTATTTTTCTGCCTGGACTAAACATTCAAAATTGCATAACTTTGAAACTATTTCAAAATTTCTTGAAACTTTCTGTTTCTTAGCTAATTATATTAACTAGTTTGCATATGTGGCCACTTGATTCCAGAATTAAAATGTTCACTTGTAATGAAGATTCATCCTCTGAAATTGGGTAGAGTTTTCTCACTGCCTGAAATAAGTCTGAAGCCATCAGGGAATTTTCAACATAAAGTTAATTAAGTAATGTTTTCAGGGGTCAAATATTATATTGGACCCCCCGTACTTAGTAATTTTTGACTCTGATGAGCATCAGTTTTTCAATATGGGAAACAATATCCTTCACCTAAGGTAATGGTAAGGACTGAGGAAATATATGAAAAGTAGCATGTAGCTATTACTCAAACATATTTGCTATTATTATTACATATATTCTAATAACATGTTTTTGGTAAGAATGCAGTTGACACTTAATAGATATCTATCTACTACTGTCACAGATCTAGGAAAGGAACATACTTTTGGTTTTAATATATACAACTATAACATTTTGGTGGGAAGCCTGTTTCTGTTTGGTTAGGATGTTTTTGTAGTTTGTATTGTTTAAGAGTCCTATGTCTTGAATGTGTTTTAGAAAACAGTTGTTTTTTATGTGAGCTCATTAAAACTACAAGTCTTTCTCGTTGAAAGCTTTAGATTGTGCAAAGCTAAATATCTCTAAAAATCAATTTGTACCATTAAATATAATTCAATGTTTAACTTAAACAATATTAAATTCTATTAGTTCCTATTGGAACATGAAGCAAATTTTACTTATAATGTAAGTAAATTTGCATGTACTCAATATCATCACAATTTATATTAATCAAAAGAAAGCACTATCAGAATCTGTGCAAAGCCAGAACTAATAGCTATTTTCAAATAAATGAAGTTCTGTTAGTTGTAGATAAATTGGTGAATTCTTCTAAAACAAGTTTTCCTTGATCAAGTGTGTGAACCCTGACCAAAAAAAAAACCACCTTCTAAGAAGGGCTCCTGGTCACCAACTGGGCTCACACTTTTTTAAAAAGATTTTATTTATTTATTTTTACAGAGGGGGAAGGGCAGGAGAAAGAGAAGGAGAGAAACAGCAATGTGTGGTTGCTTGTCACATGCCCTATGCTGGGGACCTGGCCGGCAGCCCAGGCATGTGCCCTGACTGAGAATAGAACCTGTGACCCTTTGGTTCACAGTCCGGCACTCAATCCACTGAGCCACACCAGCCAGGGCATGGGATCACACTTCTAAAAAGAGAGGTCACTTCTCCACAGGTGCCTCTCATACAAACTGCACCTCTCACACAAATTTCACAGAAGAGCCTCTGTGCTGAACTACCTGCCTGAACTGTGTTTCTGTCATCTGCACCAGCTCTTATTTATTTACTTTTAATTTTAAGTATATTTTATTGATTATGCTATTGCAGTTATCCCATTTTTTTCTTCCTTTATCCCCCCTCTGCTCTGTACTCCACCACCTTCCAGCATTTCCCTTCCCCCTTAGTTCATGTTCATGGATCAAACACATAAGTTCTTTGGCTTCTGTATTTCCTACACTATTCTTAACCTCCCCCTGTCTATTTAATGCATACCATTTATCCTTATTTCCTGTAGCTTTCTTCCCCAGTCTCCCCCTCCCCCTCTTCACTGATAACCCTCTGTGGAATCTCCATTTCTGTGATTCTTTTCCTGTTCTAGTTGTTTGTTTAGTTTTTGTTTTTGTTTTTGTTTTTTTTAGGTGCAGTTGCTGATAGTTGTGAATTGGATGTCATTTTATTGTTCATAGTTTTTGATCTTCTATTTCTTAGATAAGTCCCTTTAATATTTCATATAATAAGGGCTGGGTGATGATGAACTCTGTTAACTTGACCTTTTCTGGCAAGCACTTTATCTGCCCTCCCATTCTAAATGATAGCTTTGCTGGATAGAGTAATCTTGACTGTAAGACCTTGTCTTTCATGACTTCGAATACTTCTTTCCAGCCCCTTCTTGCCTGCAAAGTTTCTTTTGAGAAATCAGCTGATTGTCTTATGGCAGTCCTTTGTGGGTAAATATCTCCTTGCCTCTTGTTGCTTTTAAGATTCTTTCCTTATCTTTAATCTGGGGTAACTTAAGTATGATGTGTCTTTGTGTATTGTACCTTGGATCCAATTTCTTTGGGATTCTCTGGGCTTCCTGGAAGTCTATTTCCTTCACCAGATCGAAGGCATTCTCCTTCATTATTTGTTCAAATAAGTTTCCATTTCTTGCTCTTCCTCTTCTCCTACTGTCACCCCTATGATTCAGATGTTGAAATGCTTAAAGTTGTCCCAGAATTTCCTAACCTTCTCTTCATTTTTTTTTTGCATTCTT
>PVKM010026199.1:0-19485 GCA_004027735.1 Carollia perspicillata | reverse complement strand
ACTACACCAATGCTCAAACTGATCCATTTTTAAAACAGGTTCTGAAATTCTACTGCATTAGAAACCATTACTTACTGCCAAGACGACCTCTCGAATGTTTTTCACATACAGGTTCACATAATCTTTGATGTAGGTGTGCAGGTGCCGGAAGTCTATGCCGTACCAGTTCATCATCAGCGCTGCTTCATTTTCATTATTCCCACTCCAAATGACGATGGAGGGATGAGATTTCAGTCTCCTGATCTAAAATTTAAAAAAACATAAAGTAATTTTCAAATGCTCAACATTAAAAAAATGAGAATTATAATATTCATAAAATTATAACCATTGAATTTCTGCACATAAGTTTTTATGTGCCAGAAAACCCATTAGAAAATGGCTAGTAACCTGTGGAAATATATTTTAAGAAATCTCTGAGATTCCTTTTATCTAGATTTTATAAATACCCGTATGATAGGGCTTCTCTTCCCTGCTGTATAAAAACTGAAGAAAATATGATCCCTTTTATTAAACAAGAAAAATAAATCAACCTCATCTTTATCTGACTCGCAGCGAGGTTCTAAGAAATGCGGAATGCGGGAGATATCATGTTACATTACAGGGGTTAGTTGTCTCAAGAGCAAGCTGGAGCTTGTGTGAGGAAACAAATGAGGCAGAACACATATTTCTGCTGAAAGAGGCATGGGGATCTCCACACAGTCTCCACCAGGTCAAAAAACCATAAGGACTAGAGAGGGTTTTACAAAGCAATCAAGCACCACAGATACTCTGGAAGTTAAACACCAATGTATGGAATAGTCTAAAGAAAACAATGAGGGCATCAAGAAGGTGTTACCTGAAATAAGTATCAATTTCATGTAAAAAGAAATCAACTAAGACTAAATTAATGAATCTATCTAAAACCCTGCCGGTCTTAAGAATTGAAGTCGGCATGACCTGGGCTCACTGTGGGCCGGTCCTGCATAAAGGTGAAAGGACCCAGTTCTTCTGACACATTGTGGGATGTACCAAATAGAAGAGGGCAATGAACAACAGAGTGAGTCAATGGTCTAGGAACATTCTTTTGGAACTTGTCTTAGCAATATAACCTTACTGGTATTTACAGCTTCTCTTTCTCTGTACTGGATGATTACAGTGAGGGGTCCCAGCTGATGTTTCTACTGTGGTCTCCATTCAAGATACTAGGCAATATAGTCATGATATAGAAATGCATTAAGGATTAAAGAGATATATTTCACTTTAAAAAGGTGGATATTTGTGTTTTTCCAAAGCAGCCTCTTAACCAGTATCTCCTTTATTTGCCTCTTTATATGCCCAGGTAAGAGAGGGCAGCTACCAATGGTGACTGGCGTGTTTGTGGTACTGATGAAAATACAAACACAAATCCTAAAGAGGCAAAACCTTCAGACTCTGCGACACCCTTCAGACTGACCTAGAATTTTATGGTAAGCTTTATTTTAAAATGTTAACAAAGTCTGCATAAAAAGCTCTCCTCTTTAATAATAAATAAAAGAACTGAAAGCACATAGATATCACATTTTAATTACTTCCATGAAAGAAAGTTAAAGATAAAACTGAAATGTTTGCAACCTACTAACTATGATTAACACTTTAAAAGTTATTCATTCATCCATCCATCTACCTGATGAATAACCCAGCCAGGGAGTGGGGACACAGAGGGGAACAAGGCCCAAGCTCAGGGAAATTACAACTTTGCAGGGATGACAACACCCAAACAGGCAATTCAAAGTGGGATGTATGTCACAAAAAGCAAATGACCTGATTTAGATCTGCATATTTAGAAAGGTTTTTCCCAGAGAAAGCCATGCTCAAAGAAAGAGGGGCAAAAGAGAATGAGTGAGGTGGTCCCCAAGGGAATGTGATGGGGACGGTGTTCTGGGGCAGACGGCACGGGGAGATGGTGCTTGATGCGGTGGAGAGTCAGGCAGGGACGGGACGGGGCCTGCTGGGGTCTTTAACTCTATCTGGAGGATTTGAGCAAGGGATGATTCCATTTGTACTTTTTAAACCTTTTTTTAAAAGATAAAACACAGATAAAGAAAATAAATTATGGCATAATAAATTATTAAAGGCAATCAGTCTGTAACCAACAACGAGACCAAGAAAGAAAACTTGACCAACTACCCTAGAAGCCCTCACAGGCCCCACTTCCCAATCAGGCCAGGCCGCTCCTCCTTTCGAAGTAACCACTGCCTTAAGTGTTACAGTAATCCTTGCATTTCCTTTGGTTTTTCATGCAACTACATCTCCACAGTAATTAAAAACTCATGTATTTCAACACACTTGATGGATTTCAATTCACTGACATTCTTATCTTTATTGAACCTCAAATTGTCCCACTTCTGGTTGGTCAGAGTCTCATCAAAGTTCTTTTGGCATATTTATTATGGCTTCCTTGCTCTCTGTGTGTCAAAATATTCCAGGATAATCTATCAGTATATTTCCTGTGCCAGACCTGAAATTAGCCATTTCTCTGAGAAGCCCTTGTCTTAACTGGAAATATTATTTCATGTAAGGATGCTCAATATCACCAGTTGTTCACTGTTTCTAGGCCTTTTCAGTGGATGGAGCTAGGATATAGTCACTTCCTTGCGTTTGCAGATCTGTACACATAAATGTAAGAGTGTGTATGTGGAATGCAAAAGAAATCAAGAGTGAAGAATCACTTTAAGTTTTTTGGCCTAAGAAATTCAGACTGGCATTACCAATCATTAAAAACTAGGAAAAGTGAGTTCGGAGAAGGTAATGTAAGTTTGGTTTGGCCATGTTACATTTGGGATGACTATGAAACCTCCACGTGGAGGCACCGGTTGGCAGCGGGACGTATGCATCAGGAATTCAGCAGAGAAGTCAGGACAGCTGATAAATCTGAGAGTCCTAAGGTGATAAAGCCGTGAGACTGAATGGAATCACCTAGAAAGTCAATTACCTGACTGTGATTTTTCACGGGATTTAGTAGAGAGAACAACAAAAAGAACCATGGAGAGGTTTAACAAAAAACAAAACTAAAACATAAGCATTTTCCTTCTTCTTGGAATGGTAATAACGTACCTGGTGAGCAACTTCTGTTCTCACTGAATCCATGAAATCCCGATCCGTTGGATAAAGGGCACAGGCAAACATAAAATCCTGCCATACCTAGAAAATCAAATAAAAGGTAATAAAGCATGTCCACAGATTTTACCACACAGAAGGAAATTCTTCACTCTGGACTGAGGGGATTATCTTTCACACAAAACCAAGTTTGCCTGAGGAGTGTGGCCATTTAAGCACTACTATGGGCCAGACACCGGGAAAGGCACTGACCAACCCCATGAATTTCCAGAACTGTGCAGAACTGCAGGCAAACCTGAGAAGAGAAAAATGTGAGGCAGGCAGGAAAGAAAGAGAGGAAGGGGGAATTCAATAAGGATACAGTGTGTTGTCGGGGATATAAAATTAAAAATGAAGCTCCCCCTCCACCCAGTCCCACCTCACTCCTAATTCACTCTAATTTTCACCAGAAATTTGGTATCGAGAGGTGGACCAGACTATTAAGAAACGTGAATTCAGTTTTCACAGCCAAAAAAATTAGTACATGGACATTTTAGTGCTGAAACCACATTAGCTCATTCCTAGGAAGGATGCCATTAATGCAGTGGTCAAGAACACAGCCCCAAATCAGTGGGCCTGAGTGGGAGCCTGGGTTCCACCATAGCCCCATGGACAGAGAGTAGGTGAGTTATTCAACTTCTACACAGGTCAGTTTCCTCATCTGTAAAATGAGGACATAGAACAACAATAACAACCCCATAGAATGGGCGTGAAGATGAAATAAAATAATAGAGGCAGAACAGTGAGAACAATGCCTGGCACTCAATGAATATTACAGAAACCTGTCACATCAACATGACCATCAGCATTATCAATATTTTTATAAGTACTACTCTTCTATGGAGAGCTTTGTATTTTATAACTATAGTACTAGCACTAAAAAATAAACTTCTTTTGCTTAACCCTCACTAACACGAAACATGTTGGAAGGACTTAAAAACATTAAGCACACCTTTACTTTATTTAATTTTATTATTTTAGCTCTCTTTAGGGCTTGTTAATCTCCTTAAAGTTAAAATTTTTTAATATTTTCTTTTCTTTTTTATGCATACTCTCATATTACAAAGAAGATATAGATAGCTATACACTGACGTATAACTACTATAGAGAATGTCTGTAAGTTAAAAATAATTAAATAATAATGATATTCACTATCAATTATAGCTCTAGATTCTTAAGATGCCATTTATTCTTTTGCAAAAAAATGGATCATTCCTGACTCTGAGAAAATAAGGAATAAGCAATATCACCATCTCAGAACACATATAGTAACACATTACGGAATAAAATGTTGTCAATTACTCACCATTATTCCGAGTTCATCACAGAGTTCATAGAATTCATCACGCTCATAAATCCCTCCTCCCCACACCCGAAGTGCATTCATGTTGGCATCCACAACAGACCGCAAAAGAGTAGCTAACCTACAGAGGAGTTTTAAAACCAAATACTATGTTAAAAATTTGGAGATATTAAAAAAGATTTAAAAACATATTGTAATTGATAAACGCATTTAAAATCTCTGTTAGAAAAACACACTTTAAAGTTATGAGGGTTTGGACAGAATGCTAAGAGACAAAATTATATATACATTATCCGTAAGTACATAAAATGAACGAACCTAGAAAAATCATGAGTGATATTTTCTCTGCTTTCTAAATTTTCAGCCACGTTGTTATGCTGTTTTTAAAACTGAGCTTTGTCTTAAAGTTATTCCTGTAGAAAAATGTAGTTGTAAACCTTGGAAAAGTATGTGGTAATGTTATATAACCATCTCAAACTGTAAGACCAAAATCGAAATCTGAATATTAGTACCTAGCTAACTTACTCTTATCTCACTTTTCATAATTCCTCTAGTCCAATAGCTCTTTCTCTAGGAAACTTCTTTTGTATTTGTCCAGTTCCTATTCACATCACCCCCAAGAGAGCCTACACATTCACAGCCACTTTGAGAGCAGGTCCCCTCCGTCTCCAGACCAGTGCCCAGAAAGCAACAAAAAGACCAATAACAGGCTTCAGGGGGACACAGAGTATCGTGCTCTCAAAAAGGAGCCCACAGGCATGTTTACTAATTGACCCAGCTGTGCTGAACAGCTGCCACCAAAACCAGCCAGGAGAGGAGGCAGTCATTTAAAAAGGAAGAGAAACAGCTAATTGTCGATGCCTATGTCTGGAGAATAATTTCATTTTAATATGAAATTCAAAACAATATACACATTTTGAGATAAAAGGAAATTAATACAAGCTTGGGCAAAATTAGAGTTTAGTTACCAAACACATGTAAATTTAAAACATCAAATAATATACTACAATGCATATTTATACATTTGTAAACAAGTTAAATGTGTTTATTTTCATTTCACAAGGTTTATCTTTACTATCACAAAGATAGTAGTTTACAAACCCAATAAAAAAACATTATTTTCTTATATCGTTCTATTCTCAAACCTTCAAAAAAATTATTTTAAATGTTTTCTAGATCTAGAATTGTTTTAATATTAGTTCTTTTTATTAAGGTAAAAATAAAGAAATATGCAAATATCTTAGCATGAAGCAGTAAATATGGGTTTTCATTTTTTAAAAACATGAACAAAAATATTTAAGGCACTCTTTGAAAAACTGGGGGGAAAACCCAAATGTAATCATCTTTTTTTTTTTCAGGGACTAACTATCCAATATGTGCATTAGGCATTGTCTTATTCCTCCAGAGAAAATACGTAAGAGTCTTCTAAAATTTAGACAGTTTCTTCCAGTCGAGATGGGGGCACAGGTAAACATGGCTCACCTCCTCACAACCACGTCGAAATTACAACTAAAACATAGAACAACCATCACTCAGAACTGTTAGAAATGAACTATAAGCCTGAGAACTACAGAATTAAAGAAACCACATCAATCCAGACTGGTAGGAGGGGCAGAGATGCAGAGTGGGCTGCTCCCACATCCACGTCTGCTGGGTAAAAATTTGGGAGGGATATCTCGGGAACAAAGAATCCTGGCCCCACACCAGGCCACCGAGCCCAGCGTTCCAGTGCCAAGAAGGTAAGTCCCTATAACTCTGGCAGAAAAAAACAGCAAGGACTGAGTTGGTAGAAGAAACTTCTAGAGTCCCAAGCAGTTCCTCTTAAAGAGCCCACACATGGACTTACTCCAACTCACTCCCTCTAAGCTCCAACACCAAGGTAGCAGCTTGAAAGGCAACAGTGGCATGCAGGGAGACACTGAAGTGTCCCACATTCATTCAGGAGCTAGGGAACAGTTTTTCCCAGATGGAAAATTAGGCAGAGGCCATTGTCCCTTTTCTGAATCCTCCCCACACAGAGCCATTGAGCCAGTAGGCTAAATGCCAAATCTGAGACTCTGTCCCACCCAACGTACAGGCCCACCCAAGCTGCTTTTCCGTATGAATGGCTGGTTTTGGCTCTAGCTAAACAACTTCCTAAATCCTATCAAACAAACAACAGCTGGCCTCAGTGAGCCCCATGCCTACCACTAGCAGCAGCCAGCATATATTCACAGATTGGCTTTGAGAATTTCCAAGCCCGGCACAAGTAACAGCCATCTCAGATTGCTTTACAGCTTAGGCAGGGTTGCCCCAGGCAAAACACAGGTTGGTGCTGACCTTGGCCTGCACCACACAGGAAACCTCAGAGCCAGCACACCCAGTGGACAGCTACAGATAAGGTTGAAGCACCACCACCCTGCCCCTGCACAGCTGATTCTCCACAGAGAGTGGAGGTTGGTGGTCAGTGGTCACAGCCAGTCCTTGCAGCTGACTGATCTGGGTAACTCCCTCCCATTGACCTGCCAACAGCAATTAAGGTTCAAATACAAGAGAAGAGTATATTCAGCCCACATGAAGGGTACACCTCAAACACCCAGCTTGGCTGATAGGGGAGGCTGTGCCACTGGACCCTACTGGTCACCTACTATATTAGTATATTAGGTCATACTCCCAAGTAAGGGAGCCATAGCAGTTCTACCTAACACACAGAAACAAACACAGGGAGGCTGTCAAAATGAAGAGACAAAGAAACATGGCCCAAATGAAAGAACAGAACAAAACTCTAGAAATAGAACTAAACGAAATGGAAATAAAATCTATTACATGCAGAATTCAAAATAGTGGTTATAAGGGTGCTCAAGGTACTTAGTGAGGACCTCAGCAAAATAAAAAAAATCCAGTCAGAAGCAAAGGGCACACTACTTAAAATAAAGAACAATTTACAGGGAAACAACAGTAGAGTGGATGAGGCTGAGAACCAAATCTATGATTTGGAACATAAGGAACCAAAAAACAACCAATCAGAATAACAAGAAGCAAAAAGAATCCAAAAAAAGGAGGATAGTATAAGCAGCCCCTGGAACAACTTCAAGCATTCCAACATTTGCATCATATGGGGTGCCAGAAGGAGGAGAGAAAGAGCAAGAAATTGGAAATCTATTTGAAAAAAATAATGAAAGAAAACTTCCCTAATTTGGTGAAGGAAATAAACGTACAAGTCGAGGAAGCACAGAGAGTCCCCAATGAGATGGATGCAAAGAGGCCCACTCAAAGACACATCATAATTACAATGCTGGAGGTTAAAGATAAAGAGAAAATCTTAAAAGCAGCAAGAGAAAAGAAGTTAGTTACCTACAGGGGAGTTCCCATAAGACCATCAGCTGACTTCTCAAAGAAACTTGGCAGGCTAGAAGGGGCTGGCAAGAAATATTCAAAGTCATGAAAAGCAGGGACCTATAGCCAAGATTGCTCTACCCAGCAAAGATATCATTTGGAATCAAAGGGCAGATAAAGAGCTTCCCAGACAAGAAAAATCTAAAGGAGTTCATCGTCACCAAACCATTATTATATCAAATACTAAAGGGACTTATTTAAGAAAAAGAAGAAAATCAAAACTACGAACAATAAGATGGCAATAAATACATATCAATCAACAATTGAATCTAAAAAACAAACTAAGCAAACAAGAAGAATAGAGACAGAATCATGGATAAGGAGAGTGTTTTAATGGCTGCCAGATGGGAGGGGGATGTAGGGGAATGAATGAAGAGGTAGGAGAATTAAGAAATACAAATAAGTAGTTACAGAGTACCATGGGGGTGCAAAGGACAGTACAGGAAATGGAGTAGCCAAAGAATCTATGTGCAGGACCCATGGACTTAAACAATGCTGTGCAGATTGCCTGAGGGGTTGGGGACGCTAGGTGGAGGAGGGCAAAGGGGGAAATTGGGAGACAACTGTAACAGCATAATCAATAAAATATAATTTAAAAAATGAAAAATAAAAGTGGTTTTAAGGATTAAAAATAAATAAATAAAAGTTGAATAGGTTCAGCAGTCTCAGATAGTTTAGCTGGAAGACTATACCTGATGAGAATGGAATATACCATTTAAAAATTCTTTCTATTCAAAAGTTTCTATCATCCCAGAATTCTATATCACCCCTCAATTCCTTCCACTACAACTAAAGAAAGTAGGAATGGGTAACTCTTGAGCTTTGTGGGACTATTAATAAAAGAAAAACAAGAAAAGAAAGATGATAACTTACAAGTCAGAGGTTACTCGATCCTGGAATGAGTCTGCTGGGATCCAGTTTGATCCTTTCAGAAATATGGGAACTCCGTTAATTTTGAAGTAGAAACTCAGACCAGGAGACCCCTTTATGGGCTCTTGTATCAGTTCCACTGTCCTAAAATAAACCTATTATGAACAAAAGAAAATACAGAAAATCACATTGAAAACTTAAGCAAAAGACGCTTTTTTTTAAAAGAAAGCAAACTTTTGAACAATTTACATGAGCAGAATTTAATGTCAATTTCCTATCTGCTGTGAAAAATTCAGTGTGAAAGTGCACATTGCAGAAAAATATATACATAAGTTATTGCCAAATTTTGTTCTTTCTCATTAAAAATAGAATGTTTAATGTATTGTTAATTTAAATCTATTGTAGTCTTTCTCATGAAATAGGCATTTGTAATTATAACAAAAGAACTATATTTGAACATAACATTTTAAAATTAAACCAAAAACTGATACTAATTCACAAAATTGGGTTCGGGGGAATGTCACCAGTTAAGCTGACACATATTTGCCTGAAAAACACATTCTCATTTCAGTGTCGTTAAAATATGCCAAAATGCACACTTTAGAATCAAAGAAATATAGCACAAGGTATTTCATAATTTAACAACTTTCCAATCGTAATAGCGCATTGCTGTAATCATTTTGTTTAATGGGCCACTTAATCCTAACTAATTATCACATTAAACTCACTGTTTGAGAGTGCTGTGGCATGCCACTGGAGAGGAAGGCAGTGTTCCCATTAGAAGATGGGACAGGAGCACACACCCCGATATCATCATCACCACACGAGAGAAAGCTAAGACCTCTGTCCGTGGGGAAGTCCAGCTTGGTTTCCCACAGTTAAGCACAAGCAGCAAGACCCCTGCAGAACAGACTGATGTTCTTATCCAAAGCTTCCTTCCTTCCAGTCATAAACTGGACCAAACAATGAGAAACGTGGCTCTACATCAATAAAGACTAGCCTTGAACCATGATTATGCGTTTCTTCTCTAATTAAAAAATTAATTAATCGACTTATTACATGTAACAAAAGTAGCCACCATTCTTCCATTTTCTTTTTTAATCAGCTGAACTATTTATGTTGTACGGATTAAATTCAAAGAGTTTAAAGAACTGCTCAAGAGTTTAAAGAAGAGAGGCCATGACCACAGATGATGTAAGAGATAAAGTGTTTTTTTTTTGTCTAAGGCAAATACAAAATTCTCTCTCTTTGCTAAAAACAAAACAAAACAAAAAAACCTTAGGTTTAACACAATTACTCAATTTTCTTTCAAAAGCTATGTTACATAGATATTTCTTATGTGTCAGTCTTCCACAAATCTAAGTTAAGTTTTCTTATTTTTTTAAGATACACTTCACTCTTGAACACTGTCCAGTTAGCTGAAAGCTGAATGTTTCTCCTAGATGTATTTATTTTATTTTTTTTTTAATTGTTGATGGTATTACAGATGTCCCCCATACTTCTTCCTTCCCCCCTCCACCAGGCCCCCGCCTCCACCCCCAGCCTTCACAGCATTGCTGCGAACAGTCTGTGCCCATGAACTTTGCACGTATGCATATATGCTCTTTGGCAAATACTGTACCAATCCTGCTACCAATCTTGCATCCCCAGAATAAATCCCACTTGATCATGGTATATGATCTTTTTAATGTATTGCTGGGTCCAATATGCTAATAGTTTGTTGAGGGTTTTAGTGTCTATGTTCCTCAGGGATATTGGCCTATAATTTCCTCTCTTTGTAATGTTTTTATCTGACTTTTGGAATTAGGATAATGCTGGCCTCATAGAAAAGAGCTCAGAAACCTTCCTTCCTCTTCAATTTTCTGGAGTAGTTCCAGGGGGGCATTCTTCCATTTTCTTACCCTTGCCCTCATTAATATGGCGTGACACAACAGAGTTTATTTTATGAGAAGACACAGAATAAGGCCTACATGAGGAGGATCAAGACATGAAATTATCACACCTGTTTTAGGGTTGCAAAATGTAAAAATATACAGTGACTTTCAGAGGTAACTTTTAAAACACCTTAAAGGTGGATTCAAACATCTAGAACAGCAATTCTATAACTGTGGCCAGAGGACTACCTTTCAGGGGGTCCTTGAATTTAAACCTAGTTTCATAGTAAGGCTAAAACTTTGCCTTTTCCCCTCTCCCTCTTTTGACTGTACAGTGGAATTTTCCAGAAGCTACCTGAGGTGTGATGGCATCATCGCTCTGACAACTAATAGAATGTGCGCTTGTATAATCTGGTGTGCTCTAGCTCCACAGCAGAGGGTTAGGATATGAAGAGGTTTGTTTTCAGAGATACCTCAGGACTTCTACTGTGCTCTGACTAGCTGTCTGGTCACTCTTGCTATAATCTCTGTAACTTCATCATTGTTCAATAGATTCTTATTTTGAATCCCAAACTTTTCCTTGCAACCTACACAGAAACACAAAAAGATCGGACCCTTTTAACTCATTTCACAATAATACTAAGTTTTTGAATAAAAACAAATTTTAATGTTAATTAAAACTCATAATAGAGTTTAATAAACTGTATCTTATTCTAAAAGATTATTTATAATATACTTTTTACTAATTTAAGGATCTTAAATTGGGATTATAAGACTAACATTTTCAACCTATAGCCACACTGTCTATATCTAAAAATGCTAGGAAAAAACCCAAAACTGATATATCAGAGAATCTTCTGAATGTGATATCATATTATGAAATGTTTCAACAATTGGAACTCTCAGGATATCAACATTTTTCAAATAACCAATGCATTATATTACAATATCACATATCACCTATGTGTGATATTGTAATAATCCTTAAGATAATTATCCTTAAGATTATCCTTAAGATAATCTTTCCCCTTAAGATTTTCCTTTGCAGATTCCACTTTACAACTAACGTTTAAAATACTACGACTTGTTAAGTTTCTAGTGCAAGCAGTTGAAAAAGCTACTAAAATACTCCTCTTTTCCAACTACATATCTGTGTTAAGTCAGATTTCCTTGGTATGTTTCAATGAAAACATACTGCAAATTGAAAGCAGAAGCAGATGAGATCAGATGTCTTCTATTCAGCAAGACATTAAAGAGATTTACAAACATGTAAAAACAATGTCATTATTGTCACTAAACTTTTGTTTTGTAAATATATTTACATAAAATAACTCATACAGTAACATATCATAGGGTTATTACTGTGACTTGAAATGAGTAAATATTTAATTCTCGGTTTTAATATTTACACACATAAACAAATGCACTGTGGGGTTCTCAATAATTTTCACAAATTTAAAGTGATTCTGAGTCCAAAAAATTTTGCAAATCACAAATCTAGAAAATAGAACTCATTAGTTTCTTGATTAATGCTAATGCATAGTATTAACAATAAAACACATCTCCCAACATGTTTTTTTCTTTTCTCTGCAAAAATTATCATGAAAAGACAGCTAGTCCTACCAACTCCTGCAGTAACAATTTTATACCCCAGATAAAGTGAACCCTAACCACCTGACAGCACCTCAAAGGACAGGCAGGGACTAACAGCCGCCTTTCCCTCTGGGCATTCTTTGACAGGTTAAAGGCTGTTGGCCTATGATTAGCGTCAGTAATTCTTCATGTCCCTGGGCAACCTTGATGGGTAACATAAAAGCCTTCCCCTACAGCAGGTATTTTACTGCAGAGAAAATCAGGAGCTCTCAAAGAGGATTTTTGAAAAGACCTGCAAGTAATGCATATTTACATCCAGACTGTATATACTGTCTTCTTACAAGAACAAAAATATTTTAAACAGTCCAACAAAGTAAATTACTGTCTGGAAGAGAATAAAAATGTATCGAAGAAATTAAATATGTAAGTTAAGCAATTTAAATTTTTTAATTTTCAATTTTTTCTATAGTTCAAGGTTCTATTAGCAACTCAACAGATGAGTTTTTTTAAATTAACTTCATGGCTTTATTTTTAAGTAGATTAACTTAAAAAGAACAGGATATGTGTTAAAGTCCTTGTACAAAATTGTTTGTTTGCCTTTTCTTTGTTACTAACGTATCTAAAAGGTTTCCCGCGCTGTCAAAAAAACATGCACGTATAGTAATTAGGACTTCATTCCTCCAAGTTTTCTTCCCTTATTGTCATGGTCCTGACACATTATTTTAGAAAATTGATCAAGTAACATGTTGCATGTAGCTTCCTCTGGGTATATATCCAAGAGCTTCTGCACATCTAAACTTACGTGGAGCTGGTCAAATGAGGGGATGTCTGGGTTGTGCCTTTTTTAAAGTAGTTTTCTTTAGGAACTGTCAGCATGTGGTTGAAGTGAGGGGGCTGTAACTCTGCATAGACTACAGACAGTCAACAACATGAACTTAAAAGTTGCACACTTTCAAAACAGTGTGTTATCCAGGTACTCAAGAATATTTTTTTCTTAAAAAAAAAGAACACACCTATTTTGAAACACTGGCAACTGTTACCTGAAATACTTTTCAAATAATCTTTATGGATTTGGAAAATACCCATTCTAAAATCATTTCACATCTACTATCATGCAATTTTAGAGACAACCAAACACCACATTTGTCTGCTCTCAGAGTGCTGGAACAGGCAGAAGTACCCTACAAAAGAGCTCCCTCAAACAGGCCTGTACAGGATGACGCGAGAGAGGCTCCCTGTGGGCCCTAGAAGTTCGCACACAGCACAGAGTGAACAGCCTCAAGTTTACATCAGCATCGTTACCTTACATCTTCATCGCCAGATGTACATTTAGTGCACCTGACACTAGGTAGGATCATGTTTTAACACGCCCTCTTCTATATGACAAAAGTAAATTTCAGTATTAACAGTGAAACGATGTGAATAATAATAATGGCCAGAAAAAAGATCCAGACTCTGAAGGCTTTGTTATGTTTAACTCTATATAAATAATCATGCCATTTTTAAGTAAAATAAATATTAGAGTATACCAAAAAAAGTAATTGATTCCTGTATTTGGTTCACGTGTTTTTGAAAAAAAAATAGCATATCTACATATTGGCTTGTTATAGTAATGAATAATAATATGTGCTATATTGAGCCCTAACGTCTAAAAAAGTCAAGAACTTTGTCAAACTTTAGTTTTGCATGTATATGTTCTGTAAAGAAGATGGCCAGATTTGTCAATTAATCCTTGCATAGTCAATGGAAAACACCTTTTTATTAATTTTAATTTAGAAATGTTCTCTAAAATGAAGCCAAAAATATACAAATATTTTAGGAAAGTATTAGACACAAAGATAAGTTTGTTTGTCAGAGATTCATAAAAATCCCACTTTACAATACATTCCCCAAAATGAAGTATTATCCATGCCTCTGTTTCTTTGAAATCCATTCAAACTGCTTACAAATGCCTCTCAGGCTGAAAATTTTCTAATTAGTTATTTCTTCTGAAAAGTCAGGAGAAAACCAGCTGGAAGGCAGTGAACAAGACGTCATTCGGTCCACGGCACCCGAACAGGTGTCCGGTTCTTGGTGAGGGCGCCTGGGGTACTGAACATCGCTATTTTGCTTTCTCTGGGCAATGTGAGATCAGCATCTTTTATTGTTTCTCCTGGCACTCTGCTTCAAAATTTGATCCTTTTTTTCTTTATAAATGTCCATTTCCTTATATTTTGTTGTTGCACAGTAAATAGACTTCATGAAAATTTCTGTGCACTTATCTTCAAAGAGTTTTAAAGCTTGGTATTTCACTGTACAGTACATTTTCCAGGCAGATTCCAGCTATTTGCAAGTACATTTGTATCTAATTACCTCATCTGAAATTCTACACAAGGAAAAAAAATGTAATTCAGAAGAGAAATACTGCACTGAGGACAAAACCTGATCTGATTCACGGGTCTACATTTTCTTTGGGTCACACATACTTCAAAGTTGAGATTACCTTCTCAAAATGTAGCTTCATTCTGCCCCAGCTTTATAACGAGCATTCCATCTTGTGTAGAAAAACTTTCTGCACTGTTTCCAAATGATGAAAGGAGATTAAAAAGAATGAGCAACATTTTTCCAAAGGTTTGGAAAATGTCACAAATGAAGGAATGTTTCCAAAAGAGCAAATTCCACAAGGTTCAAAGAATGATTTTCAGGAGGCAGCAGTAACATTTGGGATTGCTCTCTGATTTTGTGTGGACTGCTCTGTGAACGAGCCATGTGTGCAGCACTCCGGCAGCCCTGATCACAAAGGGATTTAGGAAACAATGATCTATTTGTTTCAAAATACCTTCTGTGAGTTCAGTGGCAGTCCTTTCAGAAACATGAGAATGACCACCACCTTCTATATGAACACAGCTGATTAACTCACACATTTGATCTCTGTACAAAGCATCTAGAATGACAGTAAAAAGAATTCCAGGCAGCTCTAAGGAGGCAAAGTAGGTGGAAGTTGCACTCATCCCTTCCCAGAACAAAACTGAAATTACAACCAAATTATAGAACAATCAATATGAATAACCAACTGAAGAGTAGCTGAGATGTCTTTCAAGCAAAGATTTACAGAAGAAGCCACATCAACACTGGTAGGAAAGGCGAACACATGAAAAGGGCAGGCCCCACAGCCACGTGCAGGGGAGGCTCCCAAGGTCTGGGGAGGCTCACAGGGTATCAGAGAAAAACTGGGAGAGACAGATGTGTGGCATTGGAGCAAGAACCATTTTTTCACTGTGTACCCAACCACAACCACCATTCCTATGCATAGCCCTCCCTCCGCACAGCCAAATCTTTTTTTTTTTTTAATATATTTTATTCATTTATTTTTAGAGAGAGGGGAAGGGAAGGAGAAAGAGTGGAAGAGGAACATCAATGTGTGGCTGCCCCTCATGGGTCCCCTACCAGGGACCCGGCCCGCAGCCCAGGCATGTGCCCTGACCGGGAATCGAACCGGTGACCCTTTGTTTCACAGGCCCGTGCTCAATCCACTGAGCTACACCAGCCAGGGCCGCACAGCCAAATCTTAATCTGTTTTAGCTTCATGAACTCTACTGGCCCTGATGACTCTCTGAGACCCCGACCCACCATAGATGTCCACAGACCCAGGGAGGTGGCAACTGGCTTAGATGTACACTAAGAGTTTTGCTGATTTGCTCAGACCCAGCACTACCACCAAGTTTGAATCTGTATCAACCTGGTGAATACCACTTGCTCCTTCCTGGCATGCTCATGCTCACTGTGAAACTACCTCAGGCCACTCATGTACTATTAAGAGTCTCTTTCACTGAGTGAGCCTAACAGGCAGCTGACAGGCAGAGGGAGACCTCAAGGATCCTTTCAGCCTCTTGCTGACCTGTGTCAGGCTTGGTATTGGTGGAAGCCAGCCTCAGTACACAGCTTGGCCCTCCCACATGCAACAAGGCCCAGCGGAGGCAGCCATCAACTATGGATCACTTTGTAGCTCCTAATAGGTAGCCCAGGGCCAGTCAAAGGCATCATCTGACACTGATGTGCTCCAGAGTCTTTCCCAAGAAACCCAAAAAGCAACACACCCAGTGGTGGGCTCCGTACCCCATCAGAGCACAGCACAGTTAACTCCACAAGCAGCACAGCCAAAGGGAGATCTTGGCAGACACCAGAAATTGCTGTGACAAATTCCACTTTGTGGGGTCAACCCTCAAAAAGCAGCTCATACACTGTAGTCAAGATCAATCCTCACAATCAGCCAGCCTGAAGGTCAACTCCACTTATGATAGGCCAAGACACAACTACAAAGCAGGGCTCACAATAATGCACAGAAGGGACATTCCAGGAGCACCTAGCTCAGGTGATCATGGAGACAGTGCCACTGAGTCCCACAGGACACCTACTACCTAAGGTCACCATAACAAGACAGGGAGATATAGTAGATCTACCTAATACACAGAAACAAATATAAAGAGGCAGCCAAAATGAGGGGACAAAGAAACATACCACAAATTAAAGAACAGGAGAGAGTCTCAGAGAAAGAACTAAATTAAATGGAGACAAGCAATCTACCATATTCAGAGTTCAAAAACAACAGTTATGAGAATGCTCAACAAACTAAGAAAAATGGATGAACTCAGTGAGAAGTTAAACAAAGACACAGTAAGCATAAAGAGGAATCAGTTCAAAATGAAGAATATGCTAGAAGGAATAAATAGGAGTTAGACCAAGCAGAGGATTGAATCAGCAATTTGGAAGATAAGGTAGTGGAAAATCGGAACAGCACAATCAGAACAGCAAAAAAGAAAAATAAATGAGAATAGCTTAAGGAACATCTGAGAAACACCAAATATAACAACATCTGTGTCACAGGGGTAACGGAAGGAGAAGAGAGAGAACAAGGGATTGAAAACCTATTTGAAAAATGATGACTGAAAATTCCCCTAACCTGGTGGGGGAAAAAAAGACACCAAAGTTCAGGAAGCACAGAGAGTCCCAAACAAGATGAACCCAAAGAGGCCCACTCTAAGACATACCATAATTAAAATGCCAAAGGTTAAAGACAAAGAGAGAATCTTAAAAGCAGCAATAGAAAGTCAGGGACCTACAAGGAAGTTCCCATAAACTGTCAGCTGATTTCTCAACAGAAACATTTCAGGCTAGAAGGTATTGACATGAAATATTCAAACTAATAGAAAGCAAGGACCTACAACCAAGACTATACTACCCAGCAAGGCTACTGTTTAAATTAAAGAAAAAATAAAGAACTTCCCAGACAAGAAAAAGCTGAGTTTGTCACCACCAAACCAGTATTACAAAAATGTTAAAGAAACTTAAGGAAAACAAGGAAAAAGGAGAAACATAAATATGTATGTATAGAGGAACATAAAAATGCATATCCATCAATAATCATTTTAAATGTAAAAAAAATTTTAAATACTCTCATCTAAAGACATAGGACAGCTGAATGGATAAGAAAATGAGACCCATATATATACTGTCTACCAGAGAACCACTTCAAATTGAAAGACATACACAGACTAAATATTTAGTAAAGGGATGAAAAAAGATATTTCATACAATGGTAAAAGTAAATACTGGGGTAGCAATACTAATATTAGACAAAATAGGCTCTACAGCAAAGGCTATAATAAGAGACAAAGAACAATGTTATATAATGATGAAGAGACCAATCCAACAGAAGGATATAGCCCTTGTGAACATTTATGCACCCAACACAGGAGCACCTACATATATACATATCAAATCTTAATGGATACAAAGAGAAGAGACCGACAGTAATGCACTCATGGTAGAGGCCTTTAAACCCTATTGACATCAACGGATAGATCTTTCAGACAGAAGATCAACAAGAAAACAGCATACTTAAATGACAAACTAGATCAGATGGATTTAACTGATATTTACAGAGCATTTCCCCCCAAAGCAGCACGGAAGGATGTATACTGCTTTAAAAGAACATACATTCTTTTAAAGTGCACATGGATCCATGTTTTCCAGTACAGGCCACATGTTAGACCACAAAACAAGTCTAAATAAACTAAGAAGACTGAAATCATATCGGCCATCTTTTCTGACCACAGTGGAGTGAAACTGAAAATCAATTACAAGAAGAAAACGGAAAAGCACACCAACACATGGAGGCTAAATTACATGTTACTACACAATTCCATTGACAGAGCAACTTTCCCACTACCACTTACACACAAAACTTTCCTGTTTAAAAATCAGTTTGGCTCCCCAAACAGATAACGCTGACTTTCCCACACTCATACGCTAAGGTCCCTCTTGAAATGACTTGTTTGACAGAACTTATATCCCAACACTTATCTTTTATTTTTAATTAATTTTTTAAAGCGCCTGTTGATTTTTCCTCATATTACCTCCCCTCATAATTAAACTATCTGCCCCAAAGTCACTCCTTTCAATGACAAAATAAAAATTCAGTCAAGACATTCTTCCCACCCTGACTGGTGTGGCTCCATGAATTGAGCACGGGCTGTGAAGCAAAGGATCTTGGGTTTGATTCCGAGTCAGGGCACGTGCCGGGGTTGCAGGCCAGGTCCCCAGTAGGGGGTGCATGAGTGCAACCACACATGATGTTTCTTTCCCTCTTTCTCCCCCACTTCCCCTCTGTCTAAAAATAAATTAAATAAAATCTTTAAAAAAGACATTCTTCCCTATTCACAGTGAAGCGCAGCCAGCACTTTCCCCTCCCTGCAGGCCTTCATCCTTCCTCTGACCCAGTACATCTCTGGTGCGTGGGCTGCACCCACAGTCTGTCACTTCCCCAAGGCCTCGTCTAGGGCAACTGTGCTCCTGTCTTGGGACATACTCAGAAAACAGAACATTAAAATCTCAATGAGAGAGAGACAAGAAATATATAAAAGTAAAGCAAAATGGATTTCAATGAGATAATTTAAAAATAGGAATATTTTTGCATAAACCAAGTCTTTGGTAACAATGAAACCATCAGGATGCAAGGGACGCGGAGGTGAGATGAGCAGGGACCACTGATGAGAAACTAGAGTTCCCTCCGACATGACACCGTGTGGGTGGCAGGCACGTGAGCATGTGGAGAAAAGGTGAAACACAGCCACTGAGTGGAAGGCAATTTAGCATCCTCTCTAGAAGCTGAACCTAAGCACACCCTGTGAGCCAACAATTCCACTTCCAGCAGAAATGCTGTATGTACTCCAAGAGCCACGTCGATAATGTTCATAGAACATCACTCAGAATAGCAAAGACTGGCAACTACCCAAACTGCAACAGCAGTATGTATGATACGAACAAATACTATACAGCAATGTAAATAAACATAGGAGAGCTATACACAACGGCATA
>PVKM010026198.1:0-19486 GCA_004027735.1 Carollia perspicillata | reverse complement strand
AAGACAGGGAGTCATAGCAGCTCTACCTAATACATAGAAACAAGCACAGGGAGGCTGCCAAAATGAGGAGACAAAGAAATATGGCCCAAGTAAAAGAACAGATCAAAACATCAGATAAGAGCTACACAAAATGGAGATAAGCAATCTATCAGATGCAGAGTTCGAAACACGGCTGGTAAGGGTGTTCGATGGACTTAGTGAGGACCTAAACAGCACAGAATAGATCCAGTCCAAAATGAAGGATATGCTAATTGAAATAGAGAACAACTTACAAGGAAACATGAGAATCAAATCAATGATTTGGAACACAAGGAAGCAAAAAACAACCAATCAGAAAAAACAACAAGAGAAAAGACCCCCTGCTCAAAAAATAAGGATAGTAAACAGCCTCTGGGACACCTTTAAGTGTTCCAACATTTGCATCACAGGGATGTCAGAAGGAGAAAAGAGAGAGCAAGAAATTGAAAATCTATTTGAAAAAATAATGAAAGAAAACTTCCCTAATTTGGTGACAGAAATAGGCATCCAAGTCCAGGGAGCACAGAGAGTCCTAAACAAGATGGATGCAAAGAGGCCCACTCCAAGCCACATCATAATTAAAATGCCAAAGGTTAAAGAGAGAATCTTAAAAGCAGCAAGAGAAAAGCAGACAGTTAACTACAAAGGAGTTCCCATAAGACTGTCAGCTGATTTCTCAAAAGAAACTTTGGAAGCTACAAGGGATTGGCAATAAATATTCAAAGCCATGAAAAGTAGGGACCTACATCCAAGATTGCTCTACCCAGCAAAGATATCATTTGGAATTGAAGGACAGATATAGAGCTTCCCAGACAAGAGAAAACTAAAGGAGTTCATCACCACCAACCATTAGTATGTGAAATGTGAAAGGGACTTATTTAAGGAAAAGATCAAAACTATGAACATAAAATGGCAATGAATACATATCTGTCAAAAGTTGAATCTAAAAAGCAATCTAACGAACAGAGACAGAACGAACAGAGACAGAATCATGGATACAGAGAGCATTTCGATGGTTGCCTGATGGGAGTAGGGTTGGGGAACGGGTGAAGAGGTGAGCGGATTAAGAAGTACAAACAGGCAGCTACAGAATAGCCACAGGGATGTGAAGTACAGTGTGGGAAATGGAGCAGCCAAAGAACGTACAGGCATGATCCGTGGACATGAACAATGGTGTGGGGATTGTCCGAGGGAGTCGTGGGTGCTTGGTGGAGGGGCACAAAGGGGATAAAATCGGGACAACTGTAATGCCATGATCAATAACATATAATTAAAAAATAACATAAAACAAACTTTTCTTTTATCTAATAAGTACAAGTTATTCCTTCTTCCAACTCTATTAGTCTTTTCTCTCCTTCATGTTTTTATAATAGACCCCACACTAAAGATTAAAATGGAAAAGTCTATTGCAGAATTCTTAGTCTGGAGATTCAGTTTTACCCTTTGACTAGCAGTACAGCTGAAGGTGAGTGAATAACTTTAAAGTTAATGACTTCTTTCATATTTACACAAAGTTGGTATTTTACTATATGATATATGCTAACATACAAGATACCTAAATAAATGCATTCTTTTAAACTCTTTCCATCACTTACAAAAGGAACATTTTTAAAAATCAACTATCAATATATCATGAATATGAAGAAAAATGAGGTTAGCAAGGTTCAATATATGATGGGAGTTTTTTTCTTGACATTTAACCCATCATATTAAAAGCTTCTTCAAAGGAAAGAAATATCAGCTTGTCACCTGGAGATCGAAATTGAACTACTCTAAGATAAACTGCTGTGTCTTCCCATGATGAAATTCACAGGACAGACAAAAATGTCAGGATAAAAATAGACCACCTGGGAAAAATGTCTTCAGGAGAAGAAGTATAGCCATTGTTATAATTACAACTAAAATCATTGAAAAGCCAGTTATGGTTCCCTGGCAGCACATGAAAGGGCGCCCGGCACATTGCTTTATATTGTTAAATACTTACGTGCGAACGAAGTGTGGTAGGATTGTGCTTATGGCCTGTGGATTTAAATTTGATAGAAGAGGAACCATAGATAACATGGTATTTGAAAGAAAGCCAAATAAGGCAAATATTTTAATGCATAATATACAAAAGATGAACCACAAGTTGGCATTTTGAAACTCCGGGGTGACGAAAAGAAAGATATATATCAATGTTAAATATCATGCAAGATATTGGGAGGCTGGATTGCAAAATAAACATATAGCTTAAGGAAATTCATTGGTGACAAAATAGCAAATAATTCTACTAATAAGAATCAATAACTTGCCTTTTCTTGAAATTGAATATTATCTTGAATAATACCATATAACCATAGAGCAGACAGCTCAGGATGAAATCATTTTTAAAAACATTCCTCCAAAGTAAACACTAAAGACGGTAAAATATCGGCTTTTTTGTTTCTGTAAAATGGAAGAAAATAAGTTCATGCAGGTTGTATTACATGCGAACACTGTTTGTCACCTGCCAATTCTGTATTATTAACTGCTTGGTTTTTAACATTATATACTGAGAAAACTACTTGTTACTTTCAGGGGTACCTTATCCAAAGGGTTATATTACAACCTTATCTAATGAGATTTTAATTCTTGGCAAATGAATACAATTATCAATCGTACTTGAATTTTACTTAAGAATTACAATGTCACTTTTTAATAACTATTTTCAATTACTTAGGGAAGAATTTTCCAATGGTTTTCTTTTATTCTGCATTGCTTTCCCCATCAATATTTCTCATATATAATGAAATAAGGCAAGGAGAGAAGTTGAAATCAGGTTTGGGTCAAAATCCAGGTTGTCTAAAGAAAATGAAGTAATTGCCATTGTCTGTGACATACTGGTACAAGATTGGCAAGACAGTCTTTAATTTTATTTTTAAAATGTTTGGATTTAGATTTTAACACTAAAATGGTGAAAGGAGGAGAGAGTGATCAGTGAGTGACTTTGCGTTGTGCATAAAATATGTCACCACGGGGACGCCTAGTCGCCGGGTCTAGTTGGTGCTGTCCAACTGCAGTTCCGCCTAAGTGAGGCTTACACGTGGTCCGCTTAGCTGTCCAGAGTGAACGCGTGAGCTGGCATTAGAGAGCGGGAGGGCAGACTCGTCAGGTCCCCAGTTTAGAGGGACACACTTATTTTGCATATTCGTTGTGTATCTGATGGCATTGTGAAGACATGTAAGAAAACTGCTTTAATCAGAGATTGTTCATACTTATTCAAGAATGACTTATATTTGAGAATCTAATATGCAGAAATTTTAAGGAGTAATACCGAACATTCTACTCAGTTTTATAGAGGAAGTTTTAAGAGGTCTATAACGTATAGAATATGTTCATATAACCTTTGTTCTTATGCATTTAAATATAATTTAACATACTTGACTTTGACCACAGGTTGAAATAATTGACTCAAAGATTTTATACAAATCATGTTTTCACTTTTTTCAACGTTAAGTTTTGAAGATTAGATAGGTCAGTTAAGTATTCCATAGTATATAACCAACAAACTCTGCGTTTTTAACTCCCCTAATAGCAAAAGCCCAAATTGCCTCCGATTCCCTCCCTTCACAAACGAACCTAGTATGTTCCTGCTTGGCACTGGGGGCTTCATGGAATATAATAATTACTCGATTGTGGATAACATGTGAGCATTTGTAAAATCACAGCAATATTTTTCCCTCCGAAATGACTGCCCCAGTCTACGCTCCTACAAGCTGCAGGTAACAAGTATTATTCCTCCGTATTCGTGTTCGCGCTTGGTTATCTCTTTCTCCTTTCGTGAATCCAGTGAGTGTGAAATGGTATTTTATTCTTATGTTTTGCATTTATTTTATTTTTACACATAATTGGCAGCCATGCTGTGCCTTTTTGTGTCCTTATCCAGTCTTCGCACTAATTTTCCCATTTGGGGGGTTGCTTAGAAGACATTCTTTGTATAGTTTCAACATTAAAAACTTTGCAAACATCTCCCACTCTGTTATCCATCTGTTAATTCTTTCTATGGTATTCTCCACCACACACAAAAACTCCCAAATCTGCACATAACTCAATTGCCATTCAATCCACAAGCATCGTGCTTTCAGGGTTCTGTAAAGGACTTTCTCCCTACCCCCATATTTTTATCCTTACTGTTTACAGTAAGATCATCAGTGGATCTGGACTTCACCATTCACGTGGGGTATGAATAGACAGCCTGCTTTCTCTGTTGCGTGAACCTGCTTTCTCAAAATAATTTGCGACCTGTCCAGATTTTCCTCCCAGATCGGGAACCGTGGTCAGCACCATCTAGTTCCGAGATCATGGTCTCTTTCTAAACTTTATTTTGTTATGCTCACCTTCTGGCTATTCCCTAAAATTGTATTTATTGCTTGTGTCACGTAAGCTTTGTAGTGCATCTGTTTTGTTTTGTCAACCAAGCTTCCCATGGGCATGTATGTGTGTTCAATTCTTCAATGTAAATTTTAATGGGAATCACACTGACTTTTAAATTAGTGTAGGAAATTATTCTTTATATGGTTAAAAACATATTATGTCTCTATTTATTTTGGTCTCCTTTTATTTCCTTTACTCTGATTTTAAACCTTCTGTTATAAGCGTTTGACATATTCTTTCCCAGGTTAATGTCTATGGACTTCTTATTTTCATTACTCTAGTCTTATATTACATTTTTAATTAGTCATTGCTGATTTACATGAATGCTGAAGAATTGAGTAAGTTGAACTTATGTTCAGAAAACCTATTTAATTCTCTATTAATTCATACTTTGTTAAATCAGCTAGGAATTGTATGGAGATCGTATCTGTGAAATGATGGCATTCTACTTTTATTCTTTCTCTCAAGATTTACATTTATTTTACTTGATTTTCAAGAATGATCCCTAATTCGAGTCATTTATTGAACTGTAACAGTGAGAAGGGGCCACCCATTCTTTGCTCTTCCTCAAAGATAATGTGTCTAAAATTAATCTTTAAATATGACATTTGATATAATTAAGGTGTAAGCTTTTAACACATTAAGAGATGTTCTTATAATTTTCTGAGTGTTTTCAAAGCACATATTGTAAATAGAAATACACTCTATAAATTGTTTGCTTCAATATTTAAAATTAATAAATAATGAAGTCTATGAAAATTTTGTTCAGAATCTACTGATAGAGTTATGTGCTTTTTCTCACTCTATTAATGAGCTGAAACACACTGGCAAATTTTACAAGATGAAACTACACTTTTTGTCATGCTTGTGATAAGTCGCATTTCATCAAACACTACTTTTAAGTCTAATTTTGGATATAGTGAGCTAGTAAATCAGTATGTTCATGTGGGATTATTTCCATCACATGCATAGCTGAAATTCTAGGATATAGGTATCAACCACTCCCCCGATCCACTGTAGCCCCCCCACCCCCACCCCAAGTAGCACTTGCACACGTGACCCTTAGCTGCGCACCCGCCTCCAGCTCACGGGAAAGCAGGGTGGAGAGTCCGAGGGAGGTTGGAGACCCGGAGCTGACCTGCCCTGAGGAAGCCGTCATTCTGCCATCTCTGCCGCTGCCCCACCGGGAAGGACTTGGGAAGAAGAGAAACCAAATGCTGTGCACCGAAGCTACAGAGAGGCGTGTAGAAAGCATGGAGAGAGCTCTAGGCCAGGGGGTATAGGGCGGTCATCTTGGGAGAGGGCCTCGAGTTCTCTGCCCTTCCTCCCGCCACCGGGAGGTCCGGGCTCCGGGCCCTGTGTTTGAACTTGGGCGGACTTGTGACTGCTTGGAGCTCCAGGTCACAGAGGAAACGATGCTACGTAACCTCCCAGGCTCACAAGGCCTTCCGAGGCCTGCAGATCCCGTGGGCCCTATCGGAAGGCATGCTTGCTGGGTGGGCCGCTCGGGACAATGCAACCCTGGGCGCCAGCAATCTCGCCGGGAGGGCCCCATGCCTCCCAGAGTCAGGACTTGCATGTGCCAGGCTGACAGTCCCGGCGGAGCCTCCAGTCAGCCAGCTCCAGGAGCAGACTTGTAGGGGAGGAAACCTCCAGATGACTCCAGCTCAGAAGTGGGCATCCCTCCGGCCCTTCACGCTTCCCCAGGGGCAGCCCCAGACACAGAGCAGAGAACCACCCCTGATGCCGCGTCTATTCCCAATCACAGGATGACACAGCAGAAGGAAAGGGCTGCCGTTTTATGACCTTAACTTTGGGTGGCCTGTTGTGCTGCAGTGAATGAACGGAACACGTACTGATCATATATGTCAGAATTGTCAGATGGCCCTTATTTCAAATAGTAACTTTAATCCTTCGAAATCCTTCAGCGTGTCAAGTACTGGGCTGAAATTTTCTTTTGATAACAGCAGTCCCCGTTCCACTTACTCTGCCCGGGAAAGTTGGGGAGGGCTTCTGAGTCCAGGGGCCATTTGTCAACATTTTTGAAAGACGGCCTGATCTATTCCCAGCGCTCTCTGCCCACTGGGCCCGGCCCGCACCCGACGGCCGCTAAGGGTTTGGAGAGCACCTCAGAATCGTTTCTCCACTGTGTATTAGCTGATCTCCAGTTCTGTCATCTGCCTCAACTTGGTACAAATTCTGTGTCACTTGAGGTGATTTCTCAAGATAGGCCGGTCGGTGTTGTGACAGCAGGCAATGGGAAAAGAAGGCTGGCTTCTTCGTCTTGACAAAGGATGAGAGGGAAGGCGAGAGGGACCCATGCACGGGCCGGGTGCCTCTCTGTCTTCAGGTTATTGAGTGTGAGTCAGCTCGTCCGCACAGAGGTCCCTGTTAGTCTTTGCATCTGCAAAAAGGTGGGGAGAGCTTTTCCTTTTTTCCTCTGGCTAACCTAATTTTAAAAAATCATTTAATTAAGCCCAGAGGCTGTGCAATGGGAATATACAGAGATTTGGAAAAATAAACCCAGTGAGTAAATCAGGTCATTCTATGCTAAACTTTTAGGAGGACACATGCCAACTGAGGACACTGTCACATTGGCACAACGACTGATGAGTCACTAACAGCTTGATTTCAGAAAGAGAAGAAAGGGAAAAAGCCTCTCACAGGTACACGCAAGAAGCTTACAATGACTGCTGCATTCGGCCATTGTTAATCTATTGTTTCTCTATTGTAAAGTTCATGTTAGTCTGTTTATGATACATTTATTTCACAGGTCAGTTTTCTTCCAAGTATTCCTACGTGATTTTCCCCTACCTTCCGCTCCCTGGGCACAGAGTCTTAGCTACTATCTGTTCTGATAAACGCAAATCCCACCAGACAGCTCTTGCTGCCATATCACAGCTAATTTTCTCCTTTCAATTAAAGGCCATAGTTTGCTTGAGAAGAGACAAAAGAACGGCAAGAAGCATATTGACAACCAGGAATGTGTAGTTAATGGACAGGAGGTCATTGCTCGGTGTGTCCCTGCAGGACTACGGCTTTGGATGAAAGTCACTGGAAAGGTGACGTGGCCGAGGACAGAGCCTGGCAAGAGGGCATGCACTCCCTGCAGCGGGGGCTCCAGCCTCGCTCCCTCTCCCTTCCTATTTGATTCTTAGCACTTACTTGTCTACTTGAAGGAACAAATGCATTTCTCTCCCTGTACGGAGATATACAGCAAGTACTCACATAACATATGTGCTGGGTTGTAGTGCTCAGCACAACGACCCGTGTAATGAAATTCCGTTTGTGGTCCTGTGGGCTAGGAAGGCAGCAAGCGAGGAGGAACGATCATTCTGAAGCGCATTTTAGATATTAAGCCTATTGATTTGCAGGCGAGAGAAGTGTGCAAATAATAAATGCAGATATAACGATATTTTTTAATGTAATCACTAATAAAGCAGCATGATAAACACATATTTAAGAGGGAAAATGTGAACAATAAGTTGCCGGGCAATATTTTTATATTCATAAAGATGTTCTTCGTTAGATTTATGCCAGGGAATTAGTTATGCTTTCTAGCTGGTATAGGAGCATGCACGCACACGAGTGTTCCATAAACAGGATATAAAATGTGTTTTAATATTTTAAAATTCAGTTTCAACTTTTCGCTGGAATACAAATTCAGTGTTAGCTAATAGCTCAGATTCATTGTTGCAGAAAAGAGACCACAGAGGTTAGACCGGCAATTTCTTATATCATTATCTGATATGAAAGTTATAAATACACCAATCTCTGTAATGCGAACTTTGTTTTAATCCCTCAATAAATTTGAATGTCAGATGTCAGTCACACAGCATTGCCATCTCTGTAGTAATCAATCAACAGATTCTGGTGTTGGGTGAGAGATGAATTATTTGTCTGTTTCACATTTAAATAACCTACGTCCTATGTTGCGACACATGATTCGTTTTTATCTAAAATAAAAATGAAATATTACTTCTAGCGACCCGACAATAACCATGCTAGTAGACAAGAATGTGTATCAGTGTACACTGTAGCAAATAGCAAACACTTCAGAAAAATGAACAGGATAATTCTGGTATCTTCTCTTTCAGAGCTCACTTAATTTATATGAAGATTTTCCTTACCAATCAAAATTAAGTTTCGAATTAACTTCCCTGTATCTCTGTGTCCTACTGTTAAAAGTTAATCACTTGCATAAATATTCACTGTTTAAAAGTTAGAGATAATCTGTTCAGCATGAATTTGTTTAGTAACTAACAAATTCAATCTTCTTGCCAACAGTTTAAGCCTCAGAACTACAGAAGTACAGGGAATGTGTAAATACAAGACATAAATAACCACTGTCCTAAGAAATTTCCCAGTGCATCTGCCATGACTTGGGCTGTCTCCCTAACTCTCCAGGTGTGTTCACTCTCCCCATGGATATCACTGTAATTCACTAAGGGTGTGTACCCTGGCTCAAAATTTCCCCCTGATATTCCAGTCTTGCTGACTAATATAAACCTAGGATGTCTCTCTAATCCCAAGGAGCTTTGAAACTACCTCAAAGTGTTGCCCTAATTTCAAAGGTTGTGTGCACAAACCAGGCAAGTCTCCCTAAATCCTCAGGTGTGTCTACCCTGACCTGCGTTGACACTGGAATCCCCCAGGTCAATCCCTGTCCCTGGGTGTTTCCTCCATTCCCAGGGGTGTCTTTACTGACACCTGGGATGTCGTCTCTCTAATGCCCCAGTGCCTCTGCTCTAATCCAGAGTGTCTCCCTGATCCCCCGTGACCGTCTGTGCTAACCAGGGAGGGCTCCCTTACTTCCCCGTGTGTCCACCCTGACCTTGTCCAGAGGCCTAATTCCTCCGAGGTGTCCACCATGCCCCAAGTTTGTCTCCCAAGTGCCCTGCATGTGTCTACACTGACCTGGCACGTGTGAGTTCATTTGCTTTACTTTTAGGAACTATGACTTAAACCACAAGTCAAGCCATTGGAAACATTAGAAAAACCACAGAATGCACGCTTCATAAAATACTGATAAAGTTTCTTGATGAAACAGTGTGTTTCAATACTATGCAATCACACATTTTGAAAGAAGAGAACCTGCTAAGTTCACAGAATATACAAAACTTAAAAACATCAAAATGGGTCTACGAAAGAGATAGTGTGCCTTACTCAAAATGTGTACTTTGCTGAGAGAAGTAGTTAGATCTAATTATTCAAGAGAAAAGCTAAAAATTTGTACTGTCAAAAAGCAGCAAGGTTAGTGAATGCTACGTCCACAACTTTCTTAGGAGAAAAACAGAGGTTCAAGGACTGGTAGCAGTGTGGAAGACGTTGTCATCAGAACGACTTAATTCTGCTGGTGCTAATTCCCTCATATGGCACAAACTATTGGTCCATTCTTAAAATGAACAGGACAGAAAATTGCGCTTTAATATTTTTTCCAATAATTTGCTTCATTTTTAAGAAAAGAAATATCCACGGGGATATTTTAAATAAGGATTAAACTCAGACACACACACTGGCTCAAAACGGAGCATCAGCTGTCCTTGCAAGTGAGGCCTCAGAGCAGAGCACTGGTTAACATTTCAATTTTAATTACGAGTTAAATTCTACTTATTCGTACCTGTGAAAATCAACACTCTGACAGTTATTTTGAAATACGGTACTACACAGAGCAATTATTATTTTTCCCTTGTAACTAAACCCCTCCCATATATAAACAACACCTAGGAATTTAGGTTTCATGTCTTTTTTCCTCGTTTTGAGGCTACAGAAACCAGAAGAAATCCAAAAATTAAATCATCCACATTTTCTCTGTATTTCAGTACTAACAATACCAGACATACCAGACACGATGATTCAAGTCAATTACCTGGATGATACTAAATATTTTCCCATTTCATATCGCACAGAGGAAATTATAGCTATTTAGATGGGACTTAATTTTAATTATTTAATCAGACATTCAGTGGTCTATGGGTAAGACTACATGTGAATTTGTCAGAATTTTTGGTCACTTGTGTAAATGTACCTAAATACCTTCTTTCAATTATGACTGTAGCGTTTAGAAACATATATTACTGATATTTAAATATTTTGTAATTAAAATGTTAGTGGTAATCCAAGCAACTATTTTGGTGTAGAATTTTATTTTTAATATGCATCCTAATTTTGAGAACCTCAGCAATTGGCAAATGACTATAGTATTTGTTAAGGAGTGGAGATAATGTAAGTTCTGTAATATGTTTGTATTTTATACAACACTTAAAAATATGCACATGTTTTACACACATAAGCCTGATTTGTTTTGAGGTTTTGGCTCTAAAATACAGAGATGACTGCTACTTTAAGATGTGGATGACACATTGTTAAAAATACAGCTATACAATCGTTAAAATTTCAAGTAAATAAGATAGACCTTACAGTTTGAGAGACAACTGTATTTTATTTTCCTGACACAAAAATCTACAAGCAATAGTTTCTGCCAATGCTATTTGAACATAGCAACCAAAAAACTAACTACTTAGTATTAAAAATTTGTTTCACTCTTTTTAAATTGCATCAATGGAATGCATGCACCCATAGTTGAAGAGAAAAGTCTGCAATTTCGCATGTACATACACGGGGAAAACATGCGTTTGTTGTGGTGAATGGACGTTTTAATGATCCACTCAGTAAGAAAACAATTGTTCCCAGCAGGAGGCCCACTGGTTCCACGGTGCCTAAAAGCACGATAATAAAATTACTCAAGCTCAGGCCTTGTTCTTTTTATTACTTTTTGGTGTCTGCCATTCTTTCTGAAAGCACATTCGTTCATTCTGTTACCTAATTAGCATCATGGCAAGTTGTGACACACCAGACAGTGCGAGAAGGGAATCAAAGAGAACATATTTGGTCCACAGAATTATCTTATCGATTCGTCTTCTCGTCCAGACACATCGCAGCCATCCTTTAGCTCGGTTTCTGGACACCAGCATCCAGCCCCTTGCATGGCTCTGAATTGTGCGTGGTAACATCTCCATTCTGCAGAAACGGGGGTCGTCTGAGCATTTGGTTGCGCTGGTAGGGAAGGCTGTCCAAATTTGGGGCTTTTCAGACCTTCATCCTTAAAATCTTCACAGTGGAAATATTCCTGAGTGTTCACCTTAATTCCCTTGCTACGGTGTGTCAATTATTTTTAAGCCAGGAAAGTGCTCTGCAATAGAGCAGATTCACTTGCTTCGGTCCACGTGGCCGGGGTGGTGTTTCTGTTCAAATTTAGCTATCGCCATGACAACCCTCTTTCTCACACAAATTAATGCCTAACTTTATCAACTGAATGAATAACCTTCTCAAATAAACTTATAAAATATTACTGCATTTTGGGTTGAGAAGTTTAGTACCAGAACCAGTGTATTTTATAATTCATGATAAATTCTAAAATTTCGGAAAATTTTGTTAAAGACTACCATTAACTTCTCTGCTTTTAAAAGACTAAATTGGGTTATTCAGGTTGATTAGAGGCTCAACTTTATTATTGGAAAATATATCTAAATGCTAAAAAATACATTCTTTAATGTTATATTTATAATTACATAAATCATCTTTGAATAGCAGGAGTTGGTATATAATATTTTTACATGGGCTTCCAGATTATTTAGAGAGAAAATTCCCAAAATTTAGAATCATGTCACATCAGGAGTTAAATTTGTCTCATGAGAGTACTTCGCTGGGCATGCGTACACTTGCCACAAGTCATTGTAAGCATTGTGCAATCAACAAACACTTATTGACTGGTATTTATGCGCCAGTCATTGTGCTGGAAGCTAAGAACATGGTGATGAAAGACCTTCGGAGTCTCAGAGAGCTACAGAATTACAACGCAGCAGGGAACACAGCCAAGAATATCGATTATAATTTAATACCACTGTGCAAGAACACAACAGATGCGACGGGAATAAAGAGAAGGAATGTACAACCCGACCTGAAGGGAGTCAGGAAGGGTCCCACACTCGACTGCCTCGGATGGCCAGGATGGAGTAAGCAAGTCCAAGATGATGGAAAGGGTTTTTTTTTTGTTGCTGTTGTTTGTTTATTATGAAGCAACAGCAAATGCATGAACAGAAAGATGAGAATTAGTGGAAGTTCAGTATAGTTGAGAAGATCCGTTATTTCCACTGACCAAAATGACTGATGTTTACTTTAATGGTTTAGTAGTTTTTATATTTTCTTCTATAGTCTTCATCTCTACATGTAGAAACTCCTTGATGTGGAAATATTTATTTTTTTAAATCTCTTGAAATTCCAACATACAAAAATAATTGACAATAATATTCTATAGTTCTTTTTATTTTTTCAATGTCATTACCTAATTTTTATAGAATTAGAGTTATTGAATTAATGTAGTTTTATAACTTTTCACTTAACATTGTGAATATTTTTTCATGTCATTAAATATTTTAATTTTTAAAAATAACATATTTAGTGACTGCAAATACATTCTCATTAAAATATACCAAAATATACTTACATAAATCCTGGGTTTGTTTGTTTACTTTGCAGTCATGTATTTGCTATCAACTAAATTGTATCCTCCCAAAATTTGTATGTTAAAATCCTAACCCCTAATTTCATGGCATTTGGAGTAGGGATTTTGAAGATAATTAGGTTTAGAAGAAATAATGAAGGTGGGACCCTGCCCTCCCATGAAGGATTACTGTCCTTATAAGAAGAGACGATGAACAAAACCTACAAACTTTTCCCTTAAGATCAGGAACCAAACAAGGAGGTTGGCTTTCACCACTCCTACTCCACATGGTACTAGAAGTCCTAGTACAACAATCAGACAGGAAGAAGGAATAAAAGTCATCTAGATTAGAAAGGAGCAAGCAAAACTATAACTATTTTCAGACAACATGATACTGTACATAGAGAACCCTAAATATTCTAGAAAAAAAATCTACTAGAACTGATCAATGAATTCAGTAAAGTAGTAGCAGGATATAAAATAAACATCCAGAAATCAGTTGCATTTTTAGACATCAATAATGAACTGTCAGAAAGGAAAACCAAGATAACAATCCCATTCATGATCACTTCAAAAAGAATAAAATACCTAAGAATAAATTTAACCAAGGTTATAAAATAACTGCACTCAGAAAATTATAAGACTCTGAAGAAAGAAACTGAAGAAGATACAAATATGTGGAAGCATACAGTGTTAATAGTGTTAATACACAGTGAACAAATTAACTTCATTAAAATGTCCATACTACTCAAAGCAATCTACAGATTCAATGCGATTCCTATCAAGATACTAACGATACATTCACATTTCATACAAATATTCCAAAAATGTATACGAAACCACAGACGACCCTGAATAGCCACAGCAACCTTGGGAAAGAAAAACAAAGTTGGATGAATCACACTACTTGATATCAAACTACACTACAAGGCCACAGTAATCAGAACAGCAAGGTCTCGGCATAAAGTATGATATATGGATCAATGGAACAGAATAAAGAGCCCAGAAATAAACCCATGCTTTTATGGTCATTAATATTTGACAAAGGAGTCAAAAACATACAATGGGGTAAAGAGAGTCTCTCAATAAATGGTGTTGGGAATATTGGACAGATACATGCAAGAAAAAATGAAACTAGACCACCTTCATATACCATACGTGAAAATAAACTCAAAATGAATCAAAAACTTAAATGTTACTCTCAAAGCCATAAAAATTAGAAGAATACATAGGCAGTAAGATTCCAGACATTTCTTGTAACAACACTTTTTTCTGAGATATCTCTTTGGACAAGGGAATCAAAAGCAAAACGCAACAAATGGGAGTCTATCAAACTGAAAAGTTGTCTCACAGCCAAGGAAACAATCAACAAATGAAAAGACAACCCACTGAATGGGAGAACATATTTGCCAATGATACATCTGATAAGGAGTTAATATCCCTTATAAATTATGAAGAACTTATAAAACTCAACACCAAAAAAAAAAAAATCCCACAAACGATACAATTAAAAATGGGCAGAGGATCTGAATAGATACCTCTCCAAAGAGGACATACAGATGGCCAATGGGCGTATGAAAAGATACTCAATGTCACTAATTGTCAGAGAAATGCACATTAAAGCCACAGTGGGATATCAACTCACACTCGTCAGAATGGCTATCGTCCATAAATCAGCAAACAACAAGTGCTGGGGAGGATGTGGAGAAAAGGGATCCCTTGTGCACTGTGGAGTTCCCTCAAAAAATTAAAAAGGGGTCTGCCTATGACCCAGCAATTCCACTTCTGGGAATTTATCCAAAGTAACCCAAAACATTAATTCTAAAGAACATATGCATCCCTGTGTTCACTGCAGCATTATTTACAATTGCCAAGATTTGGAAGCAGCCCAAGTGTCCATCAGTAAATGAGTAGATAAGAAAACTGTTATTTAAAAAAAAACTATGTACATTTATACAATGGAATGCTATGCAGCCTTTAAAAGGAAGAAAATCTTACTCTTCACAACAGCATGGATGGACCTGGAGAGCATTACGCTAAGTGAAATAAGCCAGTCAGAGAAAGACAGATGTGATATTAGATTCAGGTGTGGAATCTAATGAACAAAATAAACTAATGAGCAAAATTAGGACAGACTCACAGATAGGCTGACAACTGTCAGTTGGTGTGGGCAGGGATGACTGGGTGCGGGGGTGTAGAGGGTTTGAGCCAAAAAGAAAAAGAGAAAAAACTCATGGGACAGGGACAACAGTATGGAGATTGTGGCGGGGAGAAGGGGCCCATGGAGGTGGGGGAGGGTATAGGGGCCATCAGTGGTGATGGACGAAGACCTGACCTGGTGTCATAAACATACAACACAGCGAACAGATGATGCATTGAAAACTGTAAAACTGTATAATTTGATTCACCAGTGTCACCCCAATAAATACAGTAAAAAGGAAAAAATAAATTATTTTTTTTAAAAAAGAGAGACAAAGCAAAAAGGCAGCCTTCTGCAAATGAGGCTAAGAGCCCCTACCACAACCTAAGCGAGCCAGCACCTTGGTCTTGGCCCCCCGGCCTCCAGAGCTCTGAGAAGCAAATGTCTATTGTTCACGTTGCCCAGCCTCAGGATTTGTTACAGCAGCTCAACCTGACTATGACAGTGTTCATGCACTTTTCAAAAGCTGGAAAAAAATATCAATTTGTACTGTGTGATATTATTCCTGATTATTTCCTTAGGCTAGATTTTGAGAAGTAGGATTACTGGAAAAGACTATACAACATTTTTAAGGATCTTGATATAAATTTCTAAACATCTCTCCAGAAAGAACACATTCCTTCCAATAGTGCATGAGAGAGTCCATCTTTTCAACATTGCTTATTACCATATTTATATCTTTTCATTATCTGGATAATTTTTTATCTTGGGCTAAATTTTCATTTTAAATGTACAAAATCAATCTGAAGTTTCTTAGTCACATGCTGTGTAGTAATTCCTATTAAAATTTTGCTTTCGAAAGAAAGGAGAAGAGCATAAAGGGTATAACTCCTCAAGAGCTGAGGTTTGGAACACGCCTCCTCAAGAGACTGTCCTCAGGCTCTGAACAGAATATGGGGATAGAATAAGGGGATAGAACGAAGGAATGGGAACGAAGTCTCGGAGCATCACTCCGCCTTTATGCCTCGATGTTCTCATCCACAGGTTTTCTTCATTACGTCGCGTATTGAGACTAACATTGAACTTCCCTTAGAATTCAGAACATCGCCGTACATGTGCCCCGCTTCGACAAACCTAAAATGGGGTAAATCAAGCTTTTTCTGTTTATTTTATGTATTTTTTAAGGCCAAAGGAAGAAATCTGAATAAAATCCCAAACTCTGGGATTAAGCCTCCTGACCAACCCCTAGCCAGTAGTACTTGTAACAAGATCACAACCTTCTGAACCTTCAGACCATCCAGATAGGGTGACGCCGGTGCCCAATGCCAAAGCGAGGCCAGAGCCAACGCTCCCGTAACCGAGAACATCATGCACCGTGTGCCCCGCTCTGTGGACGGGGGCAATTTGAATCCACTCAGAAGAAGTTGCTAAGTAATTGCAGCCCTCTGTGTGACTCTGGATTAACACAGATCTATCTCTGCATGAACACTTCAAGATTCTATAAAACATACACACAATAATTGTTAGCCTCATACTCCTAAAGATAATTAAGTTGGTTTTTGCAAGAGACACACGCCCGACTGTTTGTGGCTTAAAACAATGTCGGCGTGTCTCCTGACCACCTGAAATCCCAGGCAGGTCTCGTTCTGTCTTGTTGCTCGGCCATCTGGAACGTGTGCCGCCACAGTCACAGGGAGGGGAAGAGTAATTAGGGAGACGTGTCAGCTCCTGTCTCCCTCGGCGGGAAGTTGGAGGCGCCACCTCGGCTCCTGTCTCAGTAGCCAGCACGGTGTGGACGGCCAGGGCAAGGAGAGGGGCAGAGGCCAAGGTGAAGAGCACCAGTCGGGTGTTTGCCATGAACCCTAACTAAAGGTCTGTAACCCGTGAAAGAGTTAGGAGAGGTCAGCCGTCTACCAAAAAGTGTTGACTGAAGAAGTTCTCCGCCTTCCACTGAGAACACTGCGGTGACACAGAAGACGTTCGGGACATAGTCTCCACCCACGAATACTCTCAAGTTTATGATACGGTGAAGGACCCGACGAAAGATGCATGAATCACTTAAGGACTATTTTTCTTGTGCAGCACAGAAATGGAAAACTTGAACAGGAGTAGGGGGGGTCCGTGAACAATTAGGGTAGGCCTCACAAAGACCGCGGGGTGTGAGTCTGTCCCTGACAGACGGAACAGTGGGGTTCACACGGGAGGGAGCGAGTGCACTGGGGGCGGGCTAAGGGGCCCTGGGGGAGCGAAGGTGAGGACGAGCAGGACGGCCGCAGAGAACCTGGGGGAAATGGGCCTAATTAGCGGAGAGAGCACACTTGCAGACCTCGTGGGAGGTACAATTACCCAGACAGAGCAGGGATCTCGTAAACCACCGAGGGGGAGCTTCAAATTGATACAGCAGGAAATCAGGAGACGTTTACGGTTGGTTCCTGAGCAAACGCGGAGGTCTGTTTGTTTAAGAATCACACTCCACCTGTTTCCACGAGGACACGCAGTAGCTCGCACAATTAGGCACCGAGGAATGAAACCAGGCAGAGCCTGCTCGGTGATTTTAATGGCCTTAATGAATTCGACGACACAGAAGGAACGGGCGCTGGGCCGCCCACTCCTGGGAACAACAGCTGGGCAGTGATTACCCGACTGTGCCGTGAGTTTAGCTCTTCGTTTTCTTACTTAAAACAAAAAAGGAAAATAAATCAGGTTAAACAATGTTTACTGCTTGGCCCAAAGAAAAGAACCTTCTCCCACCTGAGTCACGGAGGAGCAGCGTTTGAGAAAGATCCGACGGGCAGTGTCCGCAGGGGGGCTGGCAGGAACGGCAGACGTCAGAGGGAGGAAGCCACCGCGGGGCCCCTCAGGGTCCCCCGGCTGACTCCCATAGGACAGCGAGTGGCAGCGGGACAGTGGCGCGCCTGAAGTAGGGACGCCTGCTGTGAGTTCAGCTCCGCTGTCTCCAGGTGGCCACGGAGGAGGACGTGTTACTCCGGGCCGGTGAGGGCGCTCTGGAGTTTTCTCTAGGGGTCAGTGACCTCACTGAGACAGAAACCAGGAGCTGCTCCCAGAGCTCAGTGCAGGGCGAGTCCCTTTTCCTTCCACTCGTGGCTTTTATTTTTAACAAGGGGCAGAGCATGGCTGCTGCCAACCCTGCACTCAAGCTGGCACTGGTCACTGAGACGAGGGAAGGAGATGCCTTGTGTGAATAATTCAACTTACCATGGCTGATGGTACTGCTTTGGGGGCGCTCGCCCTCCGCTCAGAAGAGCCGCACCGTCCGAGAGATGGCAGAAGTCCCTGGCCATCGTTCCCAGCACCTTCCCTCCTTCACGGAACGCCGCGTTATAAATCTTTGTAATGGTTCCTGCTTTAGAGTCTTTTGGAACAGAAGGTGGCGTACTGCCGAATTGGTAGGTGGCCTTAGACACTATCAAATATATTCAGTTTACAGATTGCTGTTTTTATAAAGATAATTCAAAGTAAACCCTCTATACCACAGAATAAGGAAACCAGTGCAAAAAAAAGTTTAAAATGCAATAACAACCATAAGAACTATCATTCATTTTTAAAAAGATCTTATTTATTTATATTCAGAGAGTGGGGAAAGGGAGGGAGAAAGAGAGGGAGAGACACGTCAATGTGCGGTTGCCTCTCACGTGCCCCCTACTGGGAATCTGGCCTGCAATCCAGGCATGTGCCCTGACTGGGAATCGAACCAGCGACCCTTTGGTTCACAGGCCTGCACCCAATCCAGGGAGCCACACCAGCCAGGGCAGAACTATCGTTCTTAAGGTTCTAAAACAAATTAAGTGAAGAAACTTCTGACAAAATGGTAAGCTTTCTAGCACATCGCCTTGAAGCTCGCTCTGTTTCATTTTCCGAGGACCCGAAACACTGTGGCGTGTACTCGTGTGATCGCCAACACAGGGTGTTGCGTGAACGCGTGCTGTCGGCACTGTGCGTGGGAACTTTTTAAGAGGAGGCAATGGCAACTGGCTTGTTCTCACGTGGTACTGTCTCCTGCGTAACACAGAGAAAGTCAAATTTCAGAATCTACTGGAGAAAATACGAACCAATTGATTACAACAAAACATCCCCACAGTAGGTCAATGCCCTCTCTGCCACGTCCAACACTGGTTCTGATTTCCGAGTGATAATTAAATCAACCTTCTCCTGCACAGATCTCGACTCTCGCCTCATAATATGGATGAAACCTTTGGTTCCTGGGGCTAATGTGGGACAGTCTTCTGAGTCACTGCACTGTGGGCTGTGGACCTCAGAAATTATTAAAGGCACAATGACATGTTTGGGGCTCCTTTGAAAGAAAAGGTACCATTCTCTTAATTCTAACATCTGTGAGCCGTGCTTCAAATTGATGCACAGGGGATTTATGAGCTGGACAATTCTGTGAAGTGACTGTCTACAATGAAAAAAAA